>PVIC010009090.1:0-46429 GCA_004025085.1 Thryonomys swinderianus | reverse complement strand
CTGGAGAGTGGATAAAGAAGATGTGTTTTTTTTACAAAATGGAGTATTACTCTGCCATAAAGAATGACAAGATCGATCCATTTAGGTGCAAATGGAGACACCTGGAGGATATACTAATAAGTGAAATCAATAGATCACAGATAGACAATTTCCGGATCTTCTCTTTGGCATGAACACCTGTAGATGCAAATGAGTTCTAAAAAGTAGGACAGCTTTTATAGAGTGGGAAATTTCTATAGGAAACTTGGTGTGGGAATGTGATGAGGGGAAGGAATAAATATGATTCAGAAAGAAAATAGAAGAGCATGTATAAAGGGGGGAGGAGGGGGGAGTGGGTAGGGATATGGGTAAAAATGAGAATTAACTTGTGGTATATACTGGTACAAATTTCCCAATATTATATGTGATTTTGAGATGTATATAAATTGTACCAATAAAGAATTCAATTAAAAAAAGATTATAATAATTATAAAGATAAGACCTTATAAAGATAATTATCTACACCAGGTGTGGTGGCTCACACCTGTAATCCCAGCACTCGGGAGGCAGAGACAAGAGGATTGTTGAATTCGAGGCTTGCCTGGACTACATAGTGAGCTGAGGGCCAGCCTGAACTACAAAGCAAGACCCTGTCTCAAAAAAAAAATAAGATAATTATTTATGCATAGATTGAAGATAAGATTAATATACCAAAGAAATATATAACATGTAAGATATTTGTACTGTCAAAAATACTTTTAGATACATTGTGTGTGCTGGATTACAGTATCACTTTGTTTTTTTCACACACACAGGAAAACTATGAGTTT
This sequence comes from Thryonomys swinderianus, assembly GCA_004025085.1. Classification (NCBI taxonomy): domain Eukaryota; kingdom Metazoa; phylum Chordata; class Mammalia; order Rodentia; family Thryonomyidae; genus Thryonomys; species Thryonomys swinderianus. The sequence continues at coordinate 45,620 of PVIC010009090.1, read as the reverse complement.
ATTTGTCTGTTACTTCACTTTAAATTATGTTCTCAAGGTCTGCCCATTTTCCTACAAATGACTCAATTTTTTTATTCTTTATGGTAGAGTAGTACTCTGTTGTATATAAATACCACATTTTTATCCATCCATCTCTTGATAGACATATAGGCTGTTTCCCAGATTTAACCATTGTGACTTACACTCATATTAACATGAATATGCATACATCATTGTAGTACAACATATCTAACTCTCTTGGGAAGATATCTACAAGGAGAATAGCTGGATTAAGAGGATTTTCCCTTTAGGTTTTTTTTTTTTTTTGAGAAATCTCTTTACTAATTTCCACAGTGGTTTTATCAGTTTACATATCCACTGTAGATAAGTTTATTTATCCATACAGCCTTACCAGTATTTGTTATGGTTGATTTCTTGATGGTAGTCACCTTTTCTGAAGTGAGATGGAATCTCATGTTGTTTAGATTTGCATTTTTTAAATGGCCAATGATATTGAACATATTTTAAGGTGTGCACTGTTTGTATTTCTTTAGCTAAAAAGTGTCTATTCATTTTGAATGTCCATTTTTTAATTCAGTCTTTAAATTCAGGGTGGGTGTGGGAATCTAATTCTTTTGGGTTCTTTATATCTTCTACATATTAGTCCTTTGTCTGAGGAGTTGTTGTCAACATTTTTCCCATACTGCAGATTGTCTTTTCACTCTGTTGATGGTTTGCTTTGTTTTGCAGAAGCTTTTTTTGTTTGATATGATCTCTTTTGTTGATTCTTGGCATTATTTCTTGTGCAACTAGGGTTTTGTTCAAAAAGTCTTTGTCTATCTCTATGTCTTTAAGAATTTTACCTATTTCCAAAAGATTAAGTATTTCTGTTCTAAAGTGTGGATATTTAATCTATTTTATTTTAACTTAGGCATGGAAAGTCAGTTTTCCCACCATTTGCGAAAGAGGCTATGTTTTCTCCAGAAATGCCATTTGGCCCCTTTGTCAAAACAACATAGCTGAAAGTACCTGGAGTCATTTTTGAATCTTCTATTCTATTCCCTCAATCTCTGAGTCTGTTTTTGGCCAGTACCATGCTGTTTTATCATTGTAATTCTGCATAACTTGTGGTCTAGGATTGTGATATCTCCTGCCTTTCCAGTGTTGCCTAAAATTGCTTCCATTATTCTTGGCCTCTTCTGGCTCCACATGAATTTTAGGATTGCTTCCCCAGTTCTTTAAAGAATGTTATTGGCATTTTGACTGAGATTGCATTAAATCTATATGACAGTTTTGGAAGTAAGCCCATGTTAACTATATTAGTTCTGTCTATTGAGGAACAGGAGATACCTTTCCATTTTATAAGATTCTTTTTGATAGCCTTTTGCAGGGTACTGTAATTTTCACAGTAAAGGTCCTTCACTTTCTTGATTGGGTTAATTTCTAGGTATTTAATTTTTCTTATTGCCATTAAGAAGGATAGTGTTTCCTTTGTTATTGCTATGAGCCAGCTTCATTTGCAAAGAAAAATAAGCAATAATTACTGTGTTTTCCTAAGATAATTTTTTAGGAAACAAGGATCAAATGTGTAAGTGACTATCATGTTTGCTCTGAGTTCTCCTATAATCTTCCACATAAGAAGTTTCTCTTGAAATAAAGCCACCTAATCAAGTGCTAACTTTTCATTTTTAATAAAGTGCTTTAAAAGGTTAAAAATAATCTAATATAAGGAAAACTTGAATAAATCTATCTGTTTCCTGAGAATCTTCTGGATATTTGAGCATATGCTTAGCTTTTCACAGAGTAGATACATTAGAATTTGGATATCTGACCTCTCCAGAGTGCAAACCCTTTCTTAGTAGCCTTTTAAAAGCAGAAATCTAATTTTATAAAAATTATAGTGGCAATTTTTAAGTTCCAGAAGTTAGATTAAGCAAATCCAACAATATCATTCACCTTGCAGTTTCACCTTTATGACTCTGGACAACCTTAGGAAGTACAGTATGATCAGATGCAGGTGTGAATGAATATTTATCCCAGTGAAGAAAAAGATAACATTCCTTACCATAAGTGGAATATTACATATTAACATATCCAATGGAAATGATTCATCTATATTTTTGTACATTTAATGTTAAAATTAGCTCCATGAAAATAAAAGAAATTAAAGATTAAATTCCACTGTCATTTTGTTTGTTTCTTCAAAGTGTGACTGTCATGTACTCTTTGGATTTCTCTCTATTTCTGTCTCTATCTCTTCTTATATCTTTATAGATATAAAGATAGCAATTAAAACTAATTAATGGCTCCTGGATATTCACCATAGTGCTTGTCTTAGTTGCATTACTGAGACGGAATCTCTGAGACACTGAGTTAAAGGAAGAAAAGTGTGTTTGGCTTCCCAGAGGTTTCAGTCTATAGTTGGCTAACTCCAAGGCACAGTCCACATGGCAGAGGAGAACTAGTTCTTGTAGCTTGTAGACAGAAGATAGCCAAAACAAGCAGGGAATTATGATACTTCTATTTACCCCTTATATCTTATCCAGGCTTCAACCTAGCATTGTACCATGAATGAATCCTAGTGTCACACAGTTTAGATTCAGCAGTCTGGAAAAACCCAACCTATGACTGCATAAGGGTTTTGAAGGAGAAGGAGCATCTCAACCTAAGCCATAGCAGTGCTTTTAATGGTAGCCACAATCATTATATTATTTCTCTAGTCCATTTTTGGGATCACTGGTGTGTCAAGTGGAAAGCTCACTTGAGGACTCAGTAAAACTCAAAAAGTTTCAATTTCTCAGTACTTTTTTTCCTTTCTACTTCATCTATACACCCAGGGTAGAAATATTCAGTACTGAAAAGAGTTCTCTCTGAATAGTACCTGCATAGGGAGGAAATATCTGTTTTGCCTGGTTATACGTCACCTGAATGTCTTAATTTAAATCCAAGCCTCTCTATGAGAACACTGACATGCTGAGCAGCTTTCTCATTGGCTGAACAAAATACCTGACAAAAGGTAAAGGAGGGGGTACTTGAATTGGACACATGGTTTCTGAACCATGGTCAGCTGGCTCCAAAGCAGGAATGTCAAGCTGGAAAGGCATAGTACAAGCAAAGCATTCACTTCATGGTGGCCTGAACTTAAAGCACGGAGGAGTACTACCCAGAGAGAGAGAGAGAGAGAGAGAGAGATTGTCTTAGATAGAAAGGAATGGGACCAAAGCAACTATAAACTCCATAAGGGTGAATATTAAACCTTATAGTTCCATAACATTTAAGATAATCTGTGATAAGATATGCACTCCAAGGGTCTTTCTTGGGTGGCTCTGCGCCTATGGCATTGCATGTGATTACAGCTCTCATGGGTTATCTCTTGGGCTGACTTTGTTCATTTGCTGTAGGTTTTCTCAGATGATCCATATTCCTGGCTTCTTCAACCTTCTAGGATCTCCACTGAATCTCTGGCTTCATACTCACAGTCTCGTACCCGACCCTCTCAGAGACCCATTGCATGGCCTCCTAGACTTTCTTCAGAAATCTGGGTGGAAGTCTTTTTGACCCAACTCTTGTATTTTGCGTGCCCCTAAAACTAGAACCACATGGATGAAGTAAAGATTCAGTAGCCAGGCCTCCTTCTGTCTTGTAGGGGTTGAGTGTCTGGATTCCTGAGCATTCTAAACCCATCCAGAGGAAAATATCTCAGGGTATTGACATTCTAGAGCATGGTGCTCTGATGATCTTTTGTCAAAGCAAATTCGTTCACCTTTGCAGCTCTGAGGCTGAAAAAGGTAGAGTCCTACTGATTTTTATAATGTCCTGAGGTCACCACTATCCTGTTCCTTCTCAGCAATCATGTTTTCCTTTGCTGTACTTTTGCAGTCCATAGATTTATTGGACTTTCTGGGAAAATCTCACAATGTTTTAAATCATTATGCTGAGCTTTTTGCTATTGATTCTCAGTATAGATCTGGTTAAAATCTTCCAAATTCAACCTGGTACTATCTCAACATTAAATTGTCTTGAAATTTCTTCTGAAAGATTACTTAGCCCACCACCCCTAATCTTGGTCTCAGGCAAAGTCTCTGAACATGAGTAAAATGCAGACAAACTTTCTGTGAAGGCATGTCACACGTGGTCTGGAATCAAACATCCAGTATAGTCTGTCTTCTCAGGGGAAACTTTCTGAACTTGACAGATACTGGCAGCATCCACAGATTATTTCTGAGCATGGAACTGATGCTGAACCTTATTATCTTCTTGATACCTGCCCCAGTGAAACCACATTTTCTTTTTTTTACTCTCTTAGGAGTAAACATGGAATTGTGCTATGAAATCAAAAATAACAACATTGTAGTCAAAACGGATGATGTAGGAGATACAACAGAAAGAGGTCTTTCCAGATGTCAATCTTCATACCGACCTTAGTACACGGGATGATGTGTACTACCACATGTCCAAGATGCTGCAGACAGCTGCAGCAGGAATGCTGTATTGTTTCTGATGTTCTTGCTGCATACGTATGCCTTTCAGAAAGCATTTGTCATTTAAGTGTTCTCAGACGCGCCTTTGCCTGAGACTTCATATGCCAGATGATAATATTTAACACTTATTACTTATGAATATAAATATAGCCATGGTTGATGAAGTGTTCACTTAAAAATGTATAGAAATTGAATTAAAGCAAGATTGACTCAACCTGAACATTCTGTGGGATGGAGCAGGGCAGCATGCTAATCTGCTGCCTTTTGATGGAGGCAACACTTCACAGGGCAACTTCAAGAACTGTTGTCTTCTCTAACTTGACAGTTCCAGTACAGATTGCCAATTATATGAATTATGTTTCTCTCTTTTCACAGTAGGCCTTGCATTGATTCAGAATGAGCGCAGGTAAGATGTAGGTTCTTCCTTGCCATGCAGTAATCCATTAGACACAGAGAGAGACAGACAGAGAATATGAATATTTGCCATTTGTGAGGAGCATCTCCCTCCAGAACAATGTCTGTCTGTCCCCTCTTCATAATGATTCCTTTCCTCCGAGACTGTTTTCCATTTTGATCTCAGATTCCTGGCTTTATCTTCCTAAGTAAAAAGTCCAATGGTTCTTTATTCCCAAAGAAGCTTGAGGAGTGAATGAATTTTCCCTTTACCTCTAACCACAGTCTTTAGGAGCGTGAAAGTGGAAAACAAGTTGGTTTTATACTAGTTAGTATGAGAAGAAATGCAATTCTCAGCCATCTGTTATGAAGGATTTGGTGTAGGGCTGATTTATATTAGTCAACTTTGGGAAGAACATAAAGAACTGAGTAATTGCTCCAGATGGAATGCTGTCAGCAGGGCCATGTAACTATGTGACTGAATGTCTTAGTAAGTCTTGCCTACAAAGAAAGCTATGTAGAAATTTAAGATGGAGTTGGTAAAGAAGTGGTAGTTATACATGTTCACCAAGGTAGGGGGATGTTTGGTCATTTTTGTGGCTGGTACAATGTGATTATCCAGTGTTTTTGAGACCAGATTATGGAGAGGTGTTGTTTTCACCTCAGTCTGTCATAGTTAGAGTGGTCTTTCCAATATGAAGTAATATGTTCACCCAGAGTACACTATTGCCCCACTGAGTAGATGAAGTCAACTCCTAAGGTTATAAGATTTTTGTTTTGCCTTATTTTTGTTTTTAATCAACATACCCTGATTTGGCTAAGAGCAACAAAGTAAGTGCTTCTCAGATTTCCAATATGCTTAATATTTTGCTGAGCATCAGGTTCTTTAGAGAGTATAGCATGAGGTTGAACTAGAGTTAATTTTTTTTGTTCCACAGGATCTGTTGACATGCTGACATAATTACTGCAGAGTAGCATAAACAAGTTTGTACAGAATATATAAAATGGTTGCAAGAAAAATGTGTATCAGGAAAAAAAGTACACAGAAACCTCTATTAATTCTTGAAGTATGGACTTTTTAAAAATAAATGGAGTTTCTTGGCATATTTTAGAAATACATTATAATTACATCCTTCACAGAGTATTTGTATTTGTCTATGATATATTTTAATTCAGCCAGGGACATAGATTATAAAACCCAAATATCAAATACCACTATTTTAATCATTAACTTAAAATGTATGTATGTGTTTATTGTATAACGCTAAAAATGAAATCAAGAACCTCACACATGATAAGCAAACACTTTGGAGCTGAGTTACAGATCAATCCTTGGGTTAACTTTAGAATTTTAGGTGACATTTTTCTGAGCTTTTCAACTGGCTTGTCTTGCAGCATCTACATGCAGGAAAACATGTTGACTGTCATCTGGGAGTTTCTTGGCTAGTTTAGAGGAAAATAAAGATTATGTGATTATCTGCAACCATCCTGGCTAATGAATTTAGATTAGTTGGTTGGAAGTTTAAGTTTTGGACTAGGTCTCCAGTTGTAGTATCTCTAAAATGAGAATTGTTATGAACATGGATGCAATGAAGTATTTCTCAGTTGCCCTGTCCAGGAGTTGTATGGATCCAATCACTTCCCCCCAAGGCTTAGTGACACTGCAGTGGGGTTTCAGTTTCAACATGAATTTTGGAGAGACAAAGCAGACAGTGGTGTGTGAAAGCAGTATAAGCAGTATTTTACATAGCGTATAAGGGGTCTGAAAAGTGGGGAGCATATTCTACCTCTGTCTCCATAGAAGAGTCTGCATAATAATTCTATTTATCCTGTATGTATTCGCTAACAATATCACTTACATGTTATTGTCAATAGGTGCAAAAGCTAATAAGTAAATAAGACTCTGGGAGGATATAAAGGATTTAATATACACAATATATTCAGTAAAGTGATAACAGACTTAAACTTTTAAGAAAGTGTTCAACAGCTGGGTTATAATTTTAGGAAAAAAATAGAGAAATTAGTACAGTAAACTCCTGAAATTCACAGGGGTTAAATTTCTAGAGCACCCTTGAATTATGAGAAAAAAATTTGAATTTCAGATATTGTCAGAAAAGAATATAAATGCCTATTTTATAGTTTAATAGCTAAATTTGTTTTGTCTCAGCTATGTAATCTATTTTAATAAAATACTATATTAAGTCTTACAAATATAGGCCATTTTGGTGGTATCTTAGGATTGTTAGAGTTTTAAGGAAAACAAAACTAAGAACACTGGAGATAGCTACATGCTATATAGAAATCTGTTGTGATGAGGGAATACTGATAAATTTGCCCAATGAGTTAAATGATAGCAAACACTCAGCACCAAGCAGAATTGAACAACGCTCTTGGATTGGTTACTTGCAAACCTCCCACCTGAAAACATTTGTGTTTTCCACAGAATTGCAAGGGTTTCCACAGCAATTATTAAGAAAAATCTGGTAATAACTACCACATACTCTGAACCTCCACCCTGCCTGGGATATTCTCCACACTGAGAAAAATAGGATTATATGTATCAAATTAGAAGGATGAGTTTGTGACAGAGATTTAAGATGTGAAATATTTTCTGGGTTACTTGGTTTTCATTCGATCTTTAAGCCACTCATTGGATTTCTTGCTTTCCCTAGCTATGACACCTGCAACTGTCTTTGGAGATTTGTGGACTTACTTTTTTGAGTGGCAAAAATACAAAAACAAAAACAAAAAGCAAACCAAAAAAAGGTGCATCCTTAGAAGAGGGAAATCCCATTTAGAAATTGTAGAAGTGAACACATTAATGACGATCAGAAAAGAAAGGAGAATTTCTCCTAAGAGATATATGTGCTCTAATTCTCACTGTGCCACTAGACCTTCCATTTTATTATAATGTCTCAATTTCCTATAACATATGCACCTACCATTTATTTAGTCTTTTGTGAAAAACCTGAGAAACAGTATCTCCATTGAAAAATTATTTGAAGTTCCAAGGATGATTTTGTTGAGCTTTTGGAAATTACCCAGCGGATCATGCAGTTTTGGATGGCACTACTGTCCTACCATGCAGTCTAGGGGCCAGGAGGAAATAGCCACAACAGAGACAAAGTTCAAATCCTGGTGACCATGTAGTAGTCTGTCTTAGAGGCATCTTACAAACTACAGAACTGTTATATTGTTATGGGGGTAAGACAAATTGGAGTTGGTGTGTGTTTGCTCTGGGATTTGTAGATTTTTTTAGGGACAATGTGTCTTGAGAACAAAATACATCAAAACACACTGCTGTTCAAAAGTAGTTGACAAGAAACTAATTTCTCCCTGCCTGTTTTTAAAAATCATTACGTGCTATTGTGATTTATAGTTTAACTTGTCATCTTGGTTGCTGTGATGAATACAATTATAAAAACTTATTCTTCACCTTTTTATATATACAGCCATTACATTCTTATTAGCTTTTGTTAAAAAAAAAAACTATAGTAACTCAGTCCAAGTAATATCTTTTTTTCGGACATCTATCACTTAGAACTATCTAAAGAAACACTTGAGTGTGAAATATGTCAAAACTCAAATCATCTATTTAGAATTTGAAGTGCAGTATGCACCTGAGGTGCTGACAGCAAACCTTATGCCAAGCATTTGATCCACTAATAATGATTTTCCAAGTACTGCAGATCCTAAGGTCTTTGTCTCCTCCTCCTTTATTTTATTATTTTATTTTTTTTACTGTGGCCAACTTTCAAATAATGGATTTGGAAACAGTTTAGGAATCATGAATCACACTGGTGTTTGGGAGGGAAAAGTGTTCTTTTGCTTCTTCAGATGTGGTTCCACATTTTTACACATCTTTCAGCTAAATAAGAAATCCAGATGAAAAATGATGGTGCTTATAAATATCTTGCTTATTTGTGGATGTTCCCTGGGAGAGTTGAAGGATGAAAAGCCATCCTGAACTGTGGTTTGACACAAGAAAGCACAGCTCAATACAGTAGAAAATAGTGGGCAAACAAGTGGTTCACATAGACTGTGATTTCCACTGCTGACATTTCAGGGAATATGCAACTCAGTCCGAATATAGCACTGACTGCAGTCTATCATACAGAAGTAGTTGTGATTTCCTGATGGAGTATACTAACGCCATCAGTTTTATTTAAAAACGTCCAACCTTTTGGAATAATTTTATTTTCTTTATGTTCTCCCCATATTTTTAAAATAATAAAATATATTACTTTTATAATTTTAAAATATATATGTGGTATTATCAAAAATATGGTAAATGTCCTAATTAAAAATATATCAAAATTTTAAAAGACACATTATTATTAACCCCCCTAAAATACTCCCACTCACTAAGCATACCACTCTTGCCACCTTCCAAAAAACCTATGAAAGTTCTTTCATAAATATCTCTAGCTGCACTGTCTTCAATGCCTTGATGGTCACTCACCTTTCAGGAAGAGCCAGAAGTCACTTGTCAGATCCTGTGAATAAGACAGTTGAGGACACACCATAGTATTTTCAAGAACTTGACCTTCTCTGTTGGATGGCACTTGAAACAGCATCGAGGAACTTTTGAGCACACCTCATAAAAACACAAATTAAAGAGGACTTCTAGAGCTTTGGAAAGTGGCAAGGATAATGATATAAATGTGTATTAGGAGAGGGGGATGTGTCAGGGAGAATTTATGGTACTATGTCTTTTACAGTAATAAATTTTAAATATTTAGTTCATATTTTGATCACACCTTGCATTTATGGGGTAGGGATATAGCTCAGTGGTAAAGAGATTTTCAAGAATTACAAGTCTAGAGTTCAATCCCTGGCACTACAATAAGAGAAATATATAAATAAATTATATATAATATTAATATATATTAATATAAATATTATATTAATATGTATTAATATGTATTAATATAAATATTATATTAATTATATATGAGCCTCAGACTAGTAATACAATGTTTTCACACTGTAGACATTTGGGGCCCATTAATCTTTTTCTTAGTATATAGACAAGGCATGGTAGCAGGTTTATGTCTAAGGCAGGAGTAGTGGGTTTAAGTGGGTAAGAGAAAGAGAAAACAACCTTCCTGGATCAAAATTCACATTGCACAACCGTAACTACCACCTTTATACCATAAACACACCATTACCATTGTTACAACCACCACAGACACCATCAATATCAATATTACAAATAGCACCTCCATTATAAGATCCTCATCACCATTACTACAATTATCCCACCCATCACAACCAGTATTATCCCTGCTACCAAGACTATTACCAGCATCACCATACATACAAGCACACTCATTTCAAGTCTCAATTGGTAAGAGAAAAATAATTTTAACTGTCAGTATATTAGCAAATAAGACCCATTAAACCATCTACACATTAACTCACATAATTTACAATTGTATTTCTGTTGGATCACAGGAGATAGATTTTATGATATCAATAAGTAAAAAGCGGAGAATGAGCAGTGCTTGTACTGAGTACTAGAGCAGGGTAAGACTGCTGTTATTCTGAGTTTCTCCACATTCAAAGTTACTGGAGGGTGGGGAAAAGGGATGTCACAAAATAGCTTGTAACAAAAGACTATAGCAGGAGCTATAAGAAAAAGATGATTCAATGTGTTCCGTAGTGTGGCTATAGAAAGCAGATCCCACAGTACTTTACAGGAAAGAATACATACTAAACTGTAAAATATATGCCAAAAAAGACCCAAAGACAGCCTTTTTAAAAAAGGAAATTTAGAGGAATTGAGGGGAAAATTATTATAGAAAAGTGTGTTTTTCAAAACCAATTGAATCTTACCGTTTGTTGAGTGCACGGTCAAAATTCAGATGGAGACCACATGCTATTTGCCTAAATATTTAAACATTATAAATCAAGACAACTTATTCTTTAATAGCACTTGATATTTCCTTTTACCATAATACATAGTTCTATCATAGCAACATGGAATCCACACTTTAATTCAGGATTATGTGGTCACTCAAAAGTGCAGTGGAATGTAGCAATGACCACTGCTTACTTTTTGCCTCTCCCTGCATCTCCACACAGGGTGAGGGAACTTTTACACACACATCTAAGCTACCGCCCCTCTGTCTTAGCAAGTGCATCTGCTGGTTGTCCTTCAGGCCTAAGGGCGTGCATACCAGTGGAGTAGTCTCTTCTCAGGGACAATGGTCTTGACAGGACCCCACACAGTTGCTGGTGGATGCCCCAGTATCCTGCCAGCCATGGTTCAGAGAGTCTTAGCATACTCTCTGACCTCATGGCCTCCTTGACCTATGAAATGTTTCATTGGAAAGAGGGCTAAAGCAGCAAACACTCTCAAATTCAGGACCTTTAGTTACATTCCTTTTGCCTATATCAATAAAAGGTCAATCTCAGTGAATTTAGAATAATGAATAAAGCAACATATCACTGAACATGTTCTTTCCAATTTATTTGAGTTCAGCAAAAAAGAACATGATCTTTTTCTCATTTATAAAAGTTTGTCTTGATTGATCTGTTATCACATATGGGGGACTTTTCTACTGTTTTGTTTTGTTTTGTTTTGTTTTTTCAGTACTAAAGACAGAACCCAGGGCTTTTGCACTGAGCTGCATCAAAGTGCATTCTATTTTTTACTTTGAGACAAGGTCTTGCTATGTTGCTATTTTGCTCAAGCTGGGTTTAAACTTTTGATTCTCCTACTGCAGTGTCTCTGAATGCTGGGGTAACAGCTATGTGCCACTGTGGCCAGCTTTACATTAGTTTTAAAATTATAGAATAAATTTAAAAATCTTAAAGCAACCTTCGGAACACTCCCCCTTGCTTCAAACACATTTATCCCACCAATCTTGTCAGTTTCTGAGGGAGTTGAGAAAGTCTTCTTTTTTGAGGGTCTTTACAAGCTGTGGTAACAAATATGGTGAATGTTCTTGCCAAGTAACACCCAGTAGGAAGGTAAGCTGGTAAAAACCTTTTGGTGCATTTATCTGCATCCTTCTTGTGCACTAAATCTGCTACCGTATGACTTCTTACTCAACCCCAAAGTCAAAGTATCTATGAAAAGTAAACATTTTGAATCAATTCAGAACACTGAAAATACACAACAATGCAACTAAAGACACTCATGAAGAGAAGACTTTCAGAACTCTTTCAAAAAGTAGAATGATGGGCTAAATCTGTTCAAAGAAGGAAAAGCTTTAGAGGAATCAATGATAATATTTCTTTAAGTGTAATTTTTAAAATTTGAAGTCACAACATGTTTGATTATACTTTGTAGACTCCACAATGTCAAGGAAAATATCAAAGACTTTTATTATATATTTAGATTTGCATTCCATTTCAGATGAGGCTATCTACCCTTAGGGAGGGACATCCACTATCCACTTCCAGAACTATGCCAAACCAATCAGTGGACCAATTAGTAATCACACATCCTTGAACCCAGCATCACATCTAATTCTAGCATCGCATTTTAAATTCACCTCTGAAAAACCCCACATATGACTGCATGAGACTTTTGGGGGACATCTACACAAGCCAAAGAGAAATTTTCCTTGAACCCTGGCTCAAGTCAGTGGGGACACATAGCCCTGCCATTCTCCCAGGATTCACAGACCAGGGAAAGGAAGACTCCTGTGTAAGTCAGAGAAAAGGGGAAAGAGGGGTTTACAGTCTTGTGGATGTGGGCTCTAGTGACATCCCAGCCTGCCTTGTTCCAAATTTGCTGTGGGATTGGAGGGGGTCAGATCATAATATGCCTCTGAGGTCTGCCAGGACTTTGACCTCAAAGTGAGGTTCACACTTCAATTCAACAGTTCTGGAGACTGAGCTAAGAGGAACACATATTTAAAGGCAAGAAGACTTTGCCTCAAACAAAAAACACAAGGGGCTAGTGACATAACTTAGTGGTTGTGTTCTTGCCTAGCATGTACAAGGCCTTTGGTTAATTTTCTCAACATAGAAATAAAAAAGAAAAAAAGAAGAAAAGTGAAAGGAAGGGAAGGGAAGGGAAGGGTGTGAAGGGGAGGGGAGGGAAAAGAAAAGAAAAGAAAAGAAAAGAAAAGAAAAGAAAAGAAAAGAAAAGAAAAGAAAAGAAAAGAAAAGAAAAGAAAAGAAAAGAAAAGAAAAGAAAAGTCAGATTTATGAGACCACAAGCAAATCAGCCTGTGAATTTAGTTTCTTTCCCTACCATGCTAAGATAACCTTTCTTGCAGGGGTGCTTTATGTGATCATAAGTATCAGAGGCAGGACTGGAAGGCACATCCTGTGTTTGGATGGTTCATGAGGCTAAGGTCATCTGCCCCTGAGAATGGCCTACATTGCATAAAATGCAAAGGATGCTGTGGTCTCCTATTGTTAGTTCTACAAGACGGATATAGTGCACCTTGAGCCTGGAACCTGGGACAATTTCCTGGAGAAGTTCATAGATTACAAAGTTGGGCCTAACTGCAGGAAGGAAGGGCTGGAGCTGAAAGGCAGTCACCCAAGTCTAATGTCAGCTTCTTGTGGATGCCTGTTCCATTCCCCTGTGTCTTGCTACCAGCATGTGCAGGAGGGGGGGGGGGTGAGCCATACACAACCTGTTCTCCATCTCTTCTAAGAGGACATGAAGGAGGTGAGATTCCTGTTATTACCTTGTCCCACTGGGGGTAAGAAGGAAGATCACAAACACCTGCAGAGACTCTCCCAGCCCTGTCCACTGTGGTGGACTTAGCAGTCCAGGATGCTCATGCTTTTCTGGTCAAACCACAATGCCGGCTCAAAAAGGCTCTTGCCCCAGAACCCAAGTCCACTACACCTTTGGTCATCAGTAATTCACTGTTCCGGAGTCCCCCTGCTGAGGGCCAGTGCTCATCACAACCTGTGGCCAGAACTATGTCTGTCCTCTGTCATACATGACATACCCAGTGGGGCTCAGGGCAGGATCACAGGCAGCAGCTTCTAGCTTTGTCCCAGGGAATGACTCCCAGAGTCACCGAGCTGGACAGGAGAGTGGTACCCCTCCCCTGTGGATTCACATGGGGACCCACTTCTGCTGGCTCTAGGAGCAGCCCAAAGCCTACTGAAGACTATGTGCCCAGAACTCCAACCCCTCTCAAGACTCCATAAAAGGAGATGGAGAAGATCTTGGAGTTCCTGGAGCACTCCCTGCCTGCAGAGACCCTGGAGCACATGATCCTTTAAGGAGATGAGGAGCTCTGGATTCCAACTGTGTGGAGTGGATAGCAGGCTTCAGCCTTCCTCTCCACTGTCAGCTCTTGAGTGCTGAAACAGTGAACCACTTCAAAGGGTTGCTCAACAGGCCGGACTGTAACATCAGGAATGAAATTTGGTGTGCCAAAGCAGGCCCCATTCTGTATTTGTGGCCTACACTGAAGGGAAGGAAAAAGTCATCTGTGTTGGCCATGTCTTCAGACAGGTGGAGGAGTCATCCTGGGGCTGTCAGACCCTTCTAGTTCTGGGAGATTTCCTCCAAGACTCAATCCAAGATGGGAAGTAGGTTTAATTGCCCCTTATTAGTAAAAAGTATCCTGTAGAGTAGACTTAAAATGGTAATGAAGCCAAACATAGTGGTGGACGCTATAATCCCAGCATTCCGGCAGCTGAGGCAGGACTAAAGTGAGTTCAAGGCCATTCTGGGCAATGCAGTGAGCTCAAGTTCACCCTGAACTGCATAGTGAGGCCAGCTCTACTGCATCAAGGGCGCATGTACGTGGGCTTCAACGTTAACCCTGCTCCTCAGGTGCAGTAGCACAAAGAGGGACACACACGCACACACACACACACACACACACACACACACACACACAAAGAATGGCTTGGCAGAGGAACGGGAGAGGACCCAGGTGAGTGGGAGGGGTCTTGTTCCTGGGGAAAATGTTGGGAGTTGGCCCATAGAAGTTTAAATATTCACGAATTACTTCCACAGATGTTATTAAATTGTAAAAAGATATCAAAGCCATGCATAATGGAACACTTCTGTGTTCTTAGAACTTGAGAGGCTGATGCCAGAATATCACTGTGAGTTCAAGGCCAACCTGTACTACAGAGTAAGTTCAAGGCCAACATGAAATTTACAGGGTGACCCTGTTCCAGAAAAATAATAAAAATAAAAATAAATAATAATAATAATAATAAATCAGTAAACAATAATAAGCATGAATCTATTTTCAGAGTTTTTGGGAAATCACTGTGATAATGTGAAAAGAAAAAGTTTAAAGGAAAAGGAAAGGTATTGTAGGTAACTGACACCTACTAGTAGGTAATTTGTAAAGGAGATATAGACACATGAAATAAAACTACACAAATAATAAGAAGAAAAATTCATTAAAATCATCGTTGGATTTCCTAAAAGTTGCTAAAAAATTACTAAAATGTAAGCATAGTTCTAGTTAATTAAATTTTGTAAAAGATCTCAATTTACTACCTTTTGCTGAACATTTTGTGCTGTATAAACTTCATAGATGTAGAATTACATATAGATTATTAAAGGATCTTGGAGTAAACTGAATTTAAGCTGTTTATAATTAATTTTAAGTTCATTTAACACTTTTTACTAGAAAGTAGTCCTATGGTACTATAAAACAATATTTTTTTTAATTTTTTTTTAAGATAGGGTCTCACTTTGTAGCTCAGGCTGACCCCGAGCTCACTATGGAGCCCAGGCAAACCTGGAACTCAGCAATCCTCCTGCCTCTGCCTACCAAGTGCTGGGATTACAGGTGTGAGCCACCATACCTGGCTAATTTTTAAATTTTGTTTTCTATATTTCTGTATATAAGATGACTAACTGGTTCCCTCAAAGCACTTAATAGTGTTGTCAATTATTTGTGGAGTACTTATTACATGAAAAGAGCACCATGCTAATTGCCTAGAATATAACCATGTTGAGGCAGTGGAGGCAGAGAAAATCCACTCACTCTGATATGCCTGGGGCTGTCCATGGTCCTCCCCTCCCTCTAGTAATTCATCTGTTATTTTACTTCTGAAGGAAATGCATATCAATGTTTTGCCTATCTCCTTTCCCCACATTATTAGTAATTTATCTTGAAATTTAAAGAGTCTACATTTACTCTGAAAGTATTATTTAAATTAAACACTACTTCCTAGGTAAAAAGAACAAAATTCTTGAAAGAGATAACTTGCCAAAATTGCTATAGAAAATAATATAAAATGTTATATCCCTATATAAAGAATAGGAATTTGTATTTTATAAAAATTGAAGATAACTTCACTAAAGATGCAAGAAATAAAACAATAAAGCAAGAAATAAAAAACAAATGTTTACTACTTCGTTGATAATTGTGCAAACAGGAAAACTTTTCCAAAAACTCTTTGACAGTTTTTCAGAAGTCAAATGTATACCTACCTGCCTGTGAGCTAAAACTCATTCCTAGTCATTCCTCCAAGAGAATGAAATGCAACTCTTCATACAAAACACAGGTAATAGAAACGTTTGTAGTAACATAATTTTTAAGAGCTAAAACCTGAAAATAATCTAAAACTCAAAAATATATAAAAATTTGTTTTATGTTTTTGTTTATTATTTTAAAATTGATTTTATTTTTAAAAAGGTTTTAGGTTAACAAAAAAACTTAGGACAAAGTGAAGAGAATTTCCACATATCCAACACCCAGTTTTGTCTCTTAACATCTTATCTGTGGTACATATGGTACCATATGGAGCAATAATATCATACCTGTGGTATAATTAATGATCTACATTTTATATTGTTATTAGCCAAAGTTCATAATTTTCTCATTTTTAAAAACCAAACAACCTTTCCTTAGTCTTGTATTCTATCCAGGATACCGTCTTAAATTTAGTAATCACTTCTTTAAGGCACAGTTTGGCTTTGAAAATTTCTTATTGTTTCCTTTTTTTTTTTTTTTTTTTTTTTTTTTTTTTTTTTTTTTTTTGCTTTTTGAGACAGGGTTTCGCTTTGTAGTTCAGGCTGGCCCTGAGCTCACTATGGTGCCCAGGAAAGCCACCGCGAACTCAGTAATCCTCTTGCCTCTGCCTCCTGAGTGCTGGGATTACAGGCGTGAGCCACCACATCCGGCATTGTTTCCTTATTTTTGACAGTGATGAAGAATACTAGTTGGGTGTTTGATGGAATGTTGCTCAATTTGGGGATTTATTTGATGTTTTTATCATGAAGAAACTACCTATATGTTTCTTTAGATAGAAGACCATAGAGTTGAAGTCTTATGTTGATCATACCATATTAAAAGTTCAAGCTATCAACCAAACTTGTAACTATAGATATTGACCTTGGTCTTCTGGTTGAAAAGGTATTTCTCAAGTTTCTCCCCTGGAAAGTATTTACTGTGTTTTCCCTTTCTATATATATATTATTTGAAAGAAAAACACTCTATACAGCCCAGACTCACAGGACAGGGTTTTATACTTCACTTTCTTGAAAATAAATGCATTGTAAATTTTTTTATGTAACAGAATACTCAACAAAAAAAAGGGTTAAAAGGTAAATGAAAAGAAAGGAGAAAATGCTATTATATAAGGTACATAAATGAATTTCTAAAATATTATGACATATAGAGGAAAACAAGCACAGGTGTGTATATGTTGTAGGATTCAGTTATATTAAAAGTAGATACAAGAAATGGGAACTATTATGACTTAATGTGTATAGGGTGACTGACCTAATATGTGACAAGGAAGTTTTCTGAGAAGATGGAGTATTCTGCCTGGATTAATATCTGTTCATTTCTGAAAATTAAGTTAGTTATAAAATTCAAGTCCTGACTTTTCAGTTATGTAAATTGTTTCTAAATGTACATATTACTTTTAAAAGAACTATTTCATTTCATGTCCAAGTTATTAATGATTCCAGTAAAAGGCAGAAACAAAACAACTGATTGAAAGTTTTTTATGTCTTAAATTTCTTAGAACATCTGCATAACAGGATAGAGAAGTGAACAAAGAGCAGCTATTAGCAAAGATCACTAATCAGACCTGAAAACATTGAAGCCCAGAAGAGAAAACTAAATATTTACAAAGAACAAAAATAAAACTGAGAAAATATACAACAATAGTGCTGACTTCCTAGAGATACTGATAGAGTTTATTGAGCACCTAACTGCTACAGCAGTCAGTTGGGAGAAAGAAAATCCAAAGCAGTGAGCAATGTCTGGTTGCATAGTTACTTCCAGCCCATGTTTAGCAGTTTTATATACTTTGCATTTTTTATGTGATCTTTGGAGGTTGGCTGAATCCTTAAATTACTCCAGTAAGGAATATCTCTTGAATTGCATATAATATAATATAATATAATATAATATAATATAATATAATATAATATAATATAATATAATATAATATAATGGCTTTCCAAGGAAACATACAAGTGATATGGAACTATAATTTTAACAGCACCTGTAAAGAGACTTATAAACCCTTGTGGGTAAAGTATATGTATTTAGCCTATAAGAATCAGGGCACAATTCTCATCTGCCTCTTAGTCTGGTGAGTTGGTGGTATTGTCCATTTTGTCTTTTGCAACTAGAGAAAATTCTCTGGAATACATAAAGAAGAAAATCAAGTCTGCATAAGAAGATAAAGTTATCAGAAATGAAAAGAACTAAACAAAACAACCATAAAGTTTCCTAGAATTCAGTTCCTCATAGACTTCTACTTAAAAAAATATATCTCATAGAAGACCTAAAAATACTAATTTTAAAGGAAAAGAGAAAAATGAACAATGATTTTTATTTTGCATGTTTGTCGTTGGATCAGTAAAAAGAATCAATAGTCTTATACAAATGACTTTTTCAGAATAATTAATAGTAAATCTAAAACTGTAAAAACACCCAGAACTGGAAGTTTGTAGCTCAGATACTTAAACCTGCAGCAAATAAAAAAGGATAGGACTGCTTGATGGTTATGGTAAGAATCAGCCTCTAAATAGGTGAATTAAAAGAAAATAATTGTTACTTATCAACTGTAAACTCAGAAATTCACATATTCCAAGGAAAAACAAAAACATTCACTTTTTGCTACATCAATTTTAATTAAAGCTTCCTAGCAATCTAGTTTTAAGTCAATCACTCATGCTATAAAAACTTATGAGAGACAGATATTATTCTTAGCACTTAATTTTCAGAGATGAGTAAACACAATTCTATCAATTTATTGTTGCATTTGTCTAGATTTTGTTTCATTCTGTGTTGTTTTTTTGTTTTGTTTTGTTTTGTTTTAGAAGATTATTTTGAGTTTTGGAGACAGATAAGATTTCCTCTTAGAATTCATTCTAATCTCATAATTGTATTAAATTATTGTTAATGATTTATTAAATTATTGTTGCCAGACTCAAAGAGATCAACATCCTAACTCCAACACACTGGTCAGGGCTTAAATAAATATATAGTTATTGTTGGACTTTTGAAAGGATATTAGATTACCAAGGGAGATAAAGCCAATATAAAGGAACATTTATGTCTCTATTTTCCCAGTACATGAGATTTTGAGTCCAAAGAACTCCTTATTTTAAACTAAGTATATCTCTAATATCAAATATTTATTGAAATTTATGCATCTATTATTCTTTTATTATTTTATGGATAAGTATTTTAAATTATTTCAGGGTAAACCTGAAAATTATCTAATTTAGATAATTAAATGGCTATTCAGACAACAGAATGAGTTCTTTATCTCTATATCTAATTCTAAAAATAGAGTCAGATACCTCCTACCAAGAAAAGTTAATCATTATTCCTGAAATCAGGAAATAATTTTTATTGCAGAAACAAACACTAACTTTAGCTAAGAATATTCATTCTCATGTGTACAGTAGAAGTTCTATATGGGGAATCAGAACTGCTGAATCAAGTCTTTCCATGAAACCCAAGGATTAAATTTTGTTGTGATTCTTTCTGAATCTGCCATTCTTATTTTAGCTAAAACTGTTTTGCCTTGACCAGAACTGATCTGGGGATGCTTAACACATTACTTGGCACCATCACTTAGAATTCATTAAAGTGTTTTTTTATTTTCTTAAGTTGTTTCCAAAAATAACTTCAGAGACCATTAGGTAAAATCATCAAGAGTATTCAGCAAGAAAATAATTGTCAGAATTAAAAATTCCAATTCATGTACTCCAGAGAGGGAGTAGATTTTGCCACATATACCTAATGCATGCATATTTGAGAATATTTCAGTGATCGGTCATTGTTATCAAATAACAGAAAGCAGCTGGGTTTAGGTAAAGTAACAACTGGACTGCCATTGTAATCTTAGCTTTTCATTTGATACTTTGGGAAAAACCTTCCTCTGTGTAAGATAGAAAACTATGGCCAGCACCACAGTAAGTAAAGCAATGAAGCAGGAGTATTAGACAAATGCTTCTTAATTTTCCACCGTCTCTTCCCCTTGTCCATTTTGGTCATACAGAGCAGTTTTCTTGAGGCAGATATTGAGTATCTATACTGGGCAAGTGAGATATCACATCATAGGTCCTCATACTTAAAAAAACAAGTAAATCATGTTTGGGGATGTACACTACAGAGATTTCTGAAAAAACAAGGATTAAGATTTTAAAAATTTAAAAACAAGGCAGTCATTGAAAGCAGTGTTGATAGAACTACACAAATTGATTTGTTTGACTAACTCGAATAATGAATTCAGGGCTATATCCATCTCTCCTCTCATCTTGCATCCACTTCCATCCTCTATTCTTTAAAGGGTTTTAGAAGACACCTTTGTCTCATAGGAGTCAAAAGCATAGCAACCATCAGAACTGCTTAAACTTAATTTTGAATGTGAAGACTGTGTAAAACATTCATCCCCAGAAGGAGCAAGATTGCCGTGGAATGTGCAAGGGGAAGAAGATTGGACTAATGTTGCTGTTGGTGTCATCCTATTTCCTAAGAATTCTTTTCAAGTAATAACATGAAACTATCTGAAAGCAATGTAAGCAAACAAGAGAACTAATTAGATAAGAGATCTAAAAAAGGACTGAACGACTGGCTTCAAGAATCCTGGAAGCAAGGACTCAAATGCCACCAATGCACTTTCACATCTTTTGTTACGTTTCTGTTTCCGTAACAATTTAATTCTTTCCTTAGAAAAACTATTCTTTTCTTAGTAGTGGGTCTCAAGGACTCAGGAAGAAATTCTCTTACTACAAAGATAACAATTGTCACACTTCTTATGTATCGCACAGTAATGATCACTAGTGTGACTTCAATAGTATGAATTAATTTTGTCTGTAAATTTTCCGTAAACCAAAATCATTTAACATGTATTATTTTGTATCTGGCTTCCTTCAACCAGTAACATGAATTTAATATTTGTTATAGTTGATATGTAATGCTTCCTTGAAGGACTAAATTAATATTCATTTCTCTAGTCTCTACTAATGAAAATTTGGGATTATTTCTCCTTGGGGCTATTGAAGATAATGTTTTGATAAATTTATTTCTATCTTTTTTGGTACATAGATGAGTATCTCATTGAGTATACAGTGAATGTCCAATTTATGAACACTAAAGTTGTGAACTTTCACAGATAAAAACAGTCTTAGATGAGAACAAATCGCAGAACAGATTACATGTCTGTCAGTAAAAATAGTTTATTAAGGTATTTGTATGTTGGTTTTTTTATCCTTTACCTTGCACTCCTGTGTCAAAGGTGTACTCAAATTGAAGAATAAATCCAACTTGTGAACATTTTCCCGGAACTGAACTCATTCCTATGTCAGTGACAGACCATATACAGAATAATGGAATTAAAGGCCATAGACTATACGAATATTTAACCAATATTACCAGTAATTTTTCTAAATTGGTTATAGAGATTTAAGAATAGCAAAAGAAAAATTTCAATTCCTCTACTTCCTTGCTTACTTTGCTACCTTTAAGTCTTATTCAATTTAGTTTGGTTTTTAATTCTGGCGTGTATGTAATGTATTATTATAATGTTTGATTTGACCTAGCTAAAGATTAGCTTTGAGATTATCTTTTTATATTTTGACCAATATTATTTCCTTGTTAAATAAAAACCTATGAAATTTCTTAGTTTGATATTACTAATGCTGATTGTTAGTCTTATTGGTCTTTAAGAGTTATTTATACATTCTGTATATAAACATATATATGTATATATATATATATATATAACTAAATCTCATATTGTATCTTTCATTTTCAGTCAATTAATAATGTCTTTTGACAAAGACATTTTTATTCTGATGAAACTCAGTTTACCAATATTTTCCACTGTTTCCAAGCTTTTACTTTCTGTTTAAGAATATATTTTTTTTTGTGACAGTAAAATATTCCATGTTGGATTCTCAATGTTTTATTGCTTACTTTCTTCATGTGAATTTATAATCAATCTGGAATTTATGTACATGATAAAGCATATAACACACTGATTTTGTATACATAACGGTCAAGATCTTTTTCTAATGATACTCAGTTCTCCTTACTTCCTTTATTGAAGTAGTATTTTCCTCAGTGTCCAGTATATAAATCTCAATTAATTTTGCATATATTAGCCTATGTCTGAACCACATATATTCATTATGTGCTTCTATTCATATCATTGTCTTAGTTTCATATTAGTTGCTTTGGTGTTGCAAATATTCAAATTTTATTTTTTTTATCAAGATTTAGTCTCAGCTATATAAAGCCCTTTGTCAATGTTCCCTAAGCTTTTGAAAGATCTTGTTATGTTCCACAGAAGTATTAAAAGCCATGCTGAAATTTGAACTTCCTTTTTATTAGATCTGTAGATAAATCTAAGGTACACTGATATCTTTGCAATATTATAACTTCAAATCCACGAACATAGATCATACTCTAGTTATTCTTTACTAAATGTATTCCTAGAAATTTGCTTTCATGTTAATATAAATATACATTTAGAATGTCACATCTGTTTTCTACAAGCATATAAAAATATATTTTAGCCGGGCGTGGTGGCTCACACCTGTAATTTGAGCACTCAGGAGGCAGAGGCAGGAGCATTGCTGAGTCTGAGGCTTGCCTGAGCTACATGGTGAGCTACATGGTGAGCCAGTCTCACAAAGTGAGATCCTGTCCCCCAAAAATATATATTATATTTACTTTTTATTTTATTTATATATTTATATTATTTTTATATTCCTCATACAAGGGAGAATTAACTAAACTTAACTTTTACTTCTAATTATAGATTACTGTACTTTTACAGATGCAATTTTAATAAAAGATTTGATTTGTTGACAACATATGATAGTCAAACATTTTATTTCTTCTGAATTCAATTTGCAATGTGGCTTTAGTAACTACATTGCCTAATATTACTTGGCTACAATTTTCTTAAAAATGATTTTATATATATATATATATATATATATATATATATATATATATATATATGATCTTTTTTTTTTCTTCTTGTAGTTCACTCTGGCTCTGAGCTCACTATATAGCCCAGGAAAGCCTTAAACTCAGCAATCCTCCTGCCACTGCCTCCCCAGTGCTGGGATTACAGGTGTGAGACACCACACCAGGGAATGTGGTATGTGGTGCTGATTGCTGGTAGGAGTCACCATGCCCAGTATTGTTGTATGTGGTTACCTGGGATTGAACCAGGGACCTTGCATTTACTAGGCAGGCACTGGAACCACAGCTAAATCTCCACCCCAATTCTGTTATATTTTTTATAAATTCTCCTTTTCACCTTTCTTATCATTATCTATAAAGTGTGGATCTTTAAAAAATTAAGATTTAAAATTATGTAAGCAGTTTATGGACATTGATGTTGTTTCTATCCAGACCAACAGCTTTATTTTTTAACTGGAGAAAATCATTTACATTTAATATGACACCAATATGTTCAGTCTAATTGATCAAAACTTATTATTTGATTCATGTTTTCTCATGTTTCCTATTTTATTATTTCTTTGTGGGTTTTTTTGTTAACTGACTTGTGTTAATTTTTTTTCCAGTTATGTAAAATTGTGTACATTTATCACATATACCATGATATTTTGAAATAAATATACATTGTAGAATGACTATGTTAAGCTAACTGACATATGCATTAAATTGCCACTGACTACATCATTGTGCGGCACAATAGATTCTTGAACTTATTCCTCCCTCTTGGCTGAAATTTTTCATTCTAAGACCATCATGTTCCCAGCGCCCCTCTTTGTAGCCACTGATGGCTGCCATTGTATCTTTCATCTGTGTATTTAGTCTTCATAGTTTCTGCACATCAGTGAGATCATCCCTTGGTTAAATATCTGTGCTTGGTTTATTCCACTTCATGTAATGGTCCCAGTTCCATTTTCACAGATGATATGACTGTATATTTTTGAAGTATATATATATATTTAATATTTTTCTGCTTTTGGTTCAAATTATTTTACTGCTTATTGGTAATCATCCCAGATACTAAAATGTAATTCTGTTTTTAATCTCTAAAATAATCACTAAAGAATTTTATTGAGCAGTGACCATTACCATGAATCATTAGCCTTCTCCAGAAAGGTTGCAGTATATTCCCAGGTGGTGAGATTCAATCAAGCCACATAGGCTGAACATAACAAGAAATAAGCTGATAGGAAGCTGAATGGGAATATATTTAAGGCCCTATCTCCCTGTCATTCACACTCGCTCTTAGGACATTTCCCCTACAGTGACCAACCTAAAATCCTGGGATGTATAATACAGTACTTCAGCCTTCATTGGCCTCAAGTATCATTTTCTATCTCTAAATTTTTCTGGAAAAGTCCACTATAATTTTTAGTGGCTTCTGATGGTTTTCTTGTTCTCTTAAAAATTAAACAAATATTTTGAGGGAGAAAAAAATAAAGGAAACATATAATACCAGTATTCTCTACAGATTTTCTACCAGCAGCTTATTTGAAGACAGATTCCAGTTATTTCTTTTCAGTCCTGTGAGATCATTTCCCCCATCTCTTAGTTGTACTTCTCATTCTACAGTTAGCATTTGTCACCTGGGTAAATGAGAAACTGCTAACAGAAAAAGAACTCAGAGGCTTCTCTCATGCCTCTCTCTGCCTCCTATCCAAGACCTGACCTCTCAGTTCCTGTTCTGCTCAGCAACTCTCCAGTAGATTTAAACAAATTCTATTAGCTTTCAAGTTGAATTATTGATTCACTACAGGTTATTTAAAATGGATCTTCTAAATGTTATATGTCATGAAAATGAATAAAAAATAAATATTTTCTAATACTGAATTTTACCTAACATGTATATTTATACAATAATATTAAATGCTTTCCACTGGTAAAAAATTTTGGTCATTGTAAGAATCTATTTATAAGTAAAGTCAATTTAAAAAAGAATATATATATATATATATATATATATATATACTAATTCAATTGTTTTAAAGCCTAACATAATGCAACTATGTGATGAAGATGCTTTCATAAAATATAGTTCTAATATGATACAACAGCTTGCTCTAATGTCAGAGCAAGAGGAATGCTAGTCCTGCTTAACTCTGTTGTGCTCCGGGCTCATCTTCCTGTTAGGGTTCA
This sequence comes from Thryonomys swinderianus, assembly GCA_004025085.1. NCBI lineage: Eukaryota > Metazoa > Chordata > Mammalia > Rodentia > Thryonomyidae > Thryonomys > Thryonomys swinderianus. Next base: position 20,224 of record PVIC010009090.1, on the reverse strand, counting down.
GTTAGGACGTTATACACTAAAAGAAGCATCAGCTGGGCAGGAATGGGCTCTCTGAGGATGGAGAAGACAAGAGAGAGAACGGAGGAAGGGGAAGTAAAAAGGAGCAAGATGTCCTATGAATATGTACCATCCCCACACTAAAGACTTTCATTTTGTATTTAAAACATATATTAATATATATATTTTTTTTTTTAATTTAGTGTAATGTGTCAATCAGATAGTGAGACTCTTAAGCCATGTTGGTGTGGGGCAGTTCACAGAACTCAGAAGAAAGTAACTCCTGTCATTCAAAAATCTATAAACATAAGAGCTACTTTAGGTTATGATGGAGAATAAAATCTATAAGCGCCAGACAGTCTAGGTTATGATGGAGGATGAGACAAACTCTGAGTCAGCTTGATTTGAGGTCTGCAGAGGAAGAACCTTTTAACAATTTCATCCAGACTGCTACAGAGAAGTTAATCCAGGAAGTATGACTATACAGAACATTAAGCAAAGATACTGACTTGTAGGTGGAGTCATAGTATAAACACATTCTGCAGGAAGTATTCTCTGTGCTTTCTTCCCATTCTGAAACTCTTCAATGCATTGAAGATCTGTGAGGTTAGAACTCTGCTCTCCTTTCTTCTTTAATAACTTAAAAATATTTGCACAACACCCATCATTCTGTCTTTTATGATTTGAAGAAAGGATTTAAATAATTTCATCATATTATCACATAGCTCAAAATTTCTGCTGTAATCATGTCTATAAAGGATTTGTTGTTCAAGATTTTAAGTCAAGCCAACTTTTCTGTCATGGGATGGCTTGTCTTCCTATCTACAAGGATGTGTTATCTTTTCTTGACATTTCAAACCTAACATTCATATTTCTTGATCATATCTGTCCACATGATTTTCACCTAAGATATTAAAAAGTTGCATCTCACTAACATTGTCTTTAATATCTATATCATTACTTAACTTTTGAAGGCAAACTAGACTTTCCTTACCATGGATTTTTAAGTACTTGCAACCCATTATCCAATCTCAAAACCATTTTTTACATTTTTTAGGTCTTTGTTATAGCAGCACCCACTGAATTGGTTTCTTGGAACTGTTTTAACCAAGCACCACAAACTGGGTGACTTAAAACAGAAATTTACGCTTTCACAGTTTGGGAGGCCAGAAGTCTAAAATCAGGGCATTGGCAGGGTCATTTTCCATCTGGAGGCTCTGAGGGAGAATGTGTTTCACACCTCCTGGGTTACTAATGCATCTGTTCCAAGACATTCCTTACTTTGCAAATACTTCACTCTCCTCTCTGTCTCCATGACTATTTCCCTTTATGTCCATGTTCATGTCTTTTTCTTTTCTTATTGATGGCCCTGGTCACTGAATTTAGGACACATCTTCCAGTGTGAACTCATCTTAATTTAATTATGTTCTGAAAGATCCTACATTTTTTTTTTTTTTTGAGACAGGGTCTCGCTTTGTAGTTCAGGCTGGGCCTGAGCTCACTATGTAGCCCAGGAAAGCCTCAAACTCAGCAATCCTCCTGCTTCTGCCTCCCAAATGCTGGGATTACAGGCGTGAGCCACCACACCCAGCAAGATCCTACTTTTAAGTAAGGTCACATTCTGATAGTCTAGGTAGATATGAATTTGGGCAAATAGTTCAACACTCCATAAATAGTGTTTCTTGAGGTGTGCAGTGTGCATGATTTATCTTTCTAGTCCTAAATGCTAACAGTATCTGGTATTTAGAAGGAAAGAAAGAATGAATGAATGTCCTCAGCCTCTAGCTCTGTCAAACGGGACCAGTTTAACTCAGTTTAGATGAATACAAATAGTACTCACTTTGCTTGAAAACAAGCTAAGATTTAGTCTAAATTTTCAAACCTCCTTCTTACAAGATTCTCCTATACCATGAACATTTCTGTCTAATAAGAATGTGACTATGTGACCTCAGTAAGCCATTTGATTTTTTGTGTTTTACTTTGTTTCTAAAATGAGGCCAGTGGTGGTAATATGCATGAAAGTGCTGGAATAAGCATTGCATGTGTTATTATTTATAAGAAACCTGGCACAGAATAAATGCTCTATGTGTTTATTAAATAACCAGTATTTAATATTAATAAATAGATTTGGCTTTCTCTATAAATGAGTAATAAGCAAATATCAAGTAACCAAAAAGTACAGATTTTTGCTTATGATTTTCTCAGAGACATAGTAATTTAGAACTGATTTCATCAAGGTAGGTGCTAAATTCAGCAACATGAAGGAAAATTTTCTGAGAACATTTTCCTGGCTAAGCTTAAAGGTCTGCCTCTCAAACACTTCTGTTTTGGAGATATGACATTTTATAGCATGAATGGAAAAAATTGCCTGGAAGTCATAGTTATTTTTTTAGCATAACACTCACAATTGCATCTTACAGTTTACAGAATGTTTATTTTAAATAGTAAAGTTTCAGAAAGCATGCCCACTGTGCACCCGGAATTAAAGAGTTTGATAGACTCTGAAACATCCAAAGTTCTGGCAGTGTCCTTTCTTGGCTCGTGTCATGGTTCGCATGCTCACTTGAAGGGCTGTCAAAATTGGCATGACTTAAATGTCATTTTTTAAATAACTGAGGACATAAAGTCAGGCTGAGGTTTGGTGTGTTTGCAGGAGTATGTGGGGGGGAGTGTTCATGAGTGCACATGTGTGTGTTGAAGAAAGTTTAGCAAACACTCAATATTATTAAATATGAAAATAAACACAGACTCACTTAAAATAAACCACTTTTATCACCCACCTATTGAACTGTGTCAACCAGGTTCAATCAAGGTGACACTAATGAGCTGAGACTCTCCCAGGTTGAGTGATAGTGACAGAGAAACATTCTATGCATATTAGCCCCGCCTCTCTTATATCCATCCCAATTCCTACCTTTTGTCCTTTGCCAGAGCCTGAAATCTCTTATTATTCCTCTTGGGAGGTCTGTTTGCATTAAACGCACATCTGGCTTAATTAGGTTGACAGCTGCTACAGGTACTGTTGGACAAGGTCCAGCCATCAGACTGGATTCTGATTCACTTGACAGTTTAACCTTTCATAATCTGATCTTCAGAGAGCAAATGAACTTGAGAGATGTGTTTTTACTATTTGTTAATACACGTCCATTTTCTACTTTCCTCCTCAAATCATAATCAGAAAGACCACAGTAAAAGTCAAACGACATTTCCCTAATGCTAATTGGTGAGCTATAAAGACCATGCTACTAAAACCTGTGAAAACTTGGCCAAAAATGTACAACAATGAATGGGCCAACGTGGCTGGGGAAAAGGCTAGAAAACAATCCCACTTTCAAGGCTTATGGCTTGAGTTTGCTTATATAAAATATTTAGGCAGTAAAAAGTGATTATAGTTATGGCTGCCTTCAGCCACAGCCAGCAAGGAAGGTGGTCTTCAGACTCCCTACATACCCTGATGTTTTTCATCTACACTGTTGTTCTTCCAGCAACCCAAAGCTTTGCACATGCATATGGGATGAATCAATTTGCTGTAAAGCCACTTCATCTGTGTTTTAAACCACCTGCATTAAATGTCTTTGCAGTTGTTTTAATTAATTTGTGCATAGTTTTATTCCATGAGAGCTCCACGTAGAAACAGCACTGAGAATAACAGCTACTTTTAGCTGCCTCAACTGGAGCCTGAGCCCAAATTAATAAAAGCAGAGTCAATTCCAATAAGCACTTCCAAAAAATGTGGTTAGCTTTTCCTTACCCTATTTACTTAGAGCAGAAAAATGTTTTGTTTAACAAATTGTTATTCCTCATCTTGGAGGTTCAACTAATAGAGTACTCAGTTCCCTGTGGGGATTTCATTTTCTCAACTAACAACACCTTTGGGAGGCCAGGGACCAAAGAGAATCTTTGGAAACTAAATGTCCTTCAGTTGGTGAGTACTATGATTTCCTTTTGGCTATAATTTTCAATATTTATAATTACATTGCTTTTTTGTTCTCTTTTATAATTTATTTTTACTTTTGGTTGGTCCCTATGCCTACAAGATATACCAGGTTTACTATGCTATACCTCCTCTGAGAATCCCTTGTTTGGATATATTTTCTCCTGTGAAATCAGTGGAATGATTTATTTATCACATTTAATTAACTTTGTTTCATCTCTACATTAGAAGTGCTTCATTTCACAGAGACTTTACAAGAACTTGAAGTTTACACTTTGTAGCATCAAATTCAATGTTAAATGTAGTTAAATATAAGTCAGGGGCAGAAAATATGTTCCTCAGAAAAAGCACATGCCCCAGTAAAGCAAGGAAATGCTTCTTAGCTCCACCCAGAACACAGCTGATGAATCCAATGAAGCTCAAAACCAAACACAGAAACAGGCTCTTTATTTGGAATGGCTTGCACATCTGTCCTCTATGATTTCTCCCATAGGTGAAAGAAGCTACACATGCTCTCAAGACTTGTCATCAGCTTTCTTAGTCTAGGTCAGGAAGATCATAACGAAACTCATTCTCCTTTAGGAAAACTTGTCAGTCCAAACCACACTTCGGATGTAGGGAAACTGAGGTCACTCTTCCTCAAAGTAGTTAACATTGCTTCGTCCAATGGATGCATTAGTCATCAGACTTGTCTGTCTCAGCAATTAGCATCTTCTGAACACCAGTTGATGTTTTTTATTAAGAAGAGATGATGGCATGGACCGCCCTCTCCTGAACAACCCGGGTCCTTGTCCGAGCCTCAGAGGCTCAGATGGGCCCCAGGTCTGCTCCAATTGAGGACACAACAGGCTTCTCTTTCAGGGCACAGCAAGGAACTCTAGGGGCACAAGGGACTCACGTGTCTGCCTCTTTGCTCTCAAGCAACAGAGGAGAATGCCCGGAGACCTCATTCAGACTGCAGTGTCCTAAAAGTGCTGGAAGTGTCCATGGCCATCTGTTGCTCCATCAGCAATGTCCCCACTCCACTAGTGCCCCACTCTGTATAACTGATTCTGGGTCCATAGCCAGCATCTAACAAGGCAGTGTTTCCAGGTGCCAATAAAATCCCAAAGGACAAATATTTGGATGGTTCAGGTAGGTAGAGAACATATATAAATATGCATTCTTTTCAGAAATAATTACCCACAATAAGGAAAAAAAACACTCTTCTAAAAATAATTTTGCCAACATACTATCACGTTGTCACCTAGTATTGAGGGATGTAAAACAAAAAAAAGCAAAAAAGAAAGCACACGTATATAGTGAGTAGGGAGGTTCTGGGGTGAGTAGGGATATGGGTAAAAATGAGAATTAACTCATGTCATATACTGGTACAGATTCCCCCAATGTTGAGTATGATTGTGAGCTGCATGTAAAATGTACCAATAAAGAATTCAATTGAAAAAAAAATAAAGCAGCAAACTTAGGAAGAGTCTCAACATATCTTCCTCACTATACCATCACTTGAACAAATGAGAGCATTTGACTTATCCTGTATAAAAAGAGTCTCAGTAACTAGCTATCATGTCTCTGTTGGATCTGTTTGTAAAAGCAAACAAAATCAAAATGCACTTGAGCAAGTGAAAAATCAACTCGTGCTTCCTCACATTTCACTGTTATGGCAATCCAGTCTGTGCTTCTTGATCAAACGCTATCAGAATAAGTGATTTTTATTTTTGCTTTTATTTTTTCAAATTTGTATACACGTCAGGTCAAATGTCTCTTTTAGTTTATAGGCGCATATATAAATAGCCATACAATAAAGCGTTAGGATCTAATCACAGAACATACCTTGAATATTAGTCACAGGGCAGGCACAGGGCTTTCTGCTCGCTGTAAATCACTCACAGCAGCAGGCAACTTGTTTGCAACAAACGGTTTTGACAAACACAGTGCTGCCTTTTCTCTCTGTATTAATTAATACATGTAGCAAGGTTAACACTGTCCTTGGTGTAACAAAACCCTTTTGTTTCCTTGAGCCTCCTGGCACCCACCTCGGCTCCCTTTTTAGGCGCCTTTTCCTCACTGATGAAATGAGATAAAAGTCCCGCAAGTGCTCCAGCAAATGAAGGGGACAGAGTAATCCTGCACCTGCTGGCTGGCGGCTTTGGAAGCTGATGAGCAAAACTCTAAAACTTCCTTGCCCTTCTGTTTCCTCTACCTCGAGTGACAGCAAGCGCCTCAAAACTGGAAAGGCTTCACTGCAAGGGTTCGTGTCATTTGACCCCAAAGATACTCCTGCCGCCTTTCTGAAAGCCACATCCAGTTTTGGTTCTTCATTTTTCCAAAACATTCTGACGGTCAGATCTAAGTAAATACAAAGCACCCAATTTAAGTCTGAAAAAATATGGCAAAAAAGACCACTTGATTTATTTTAAACCAGACATCTAGATATTTGGAAATCCCTACTTTTGACTCAACTTTTATTCTCACCCAGATGTTTGGCATTTTTGTAGATGTGGCTTAAGTGCCTGCGTTAATACTAAAAAAGACTCATTTTAAAAGGAAAAGTGAAGTAATAGTCCTATGAATTTGGGCAGAGCGAAAGATTGGCTTATTTCTTAGCACATTCAAAACAAACTTTCCTCACCTCGCTTGTAACCGTACATCCCAATTTGAAGCGAGAAAAGCCTACAAAATAGCTGATTTGCCCAGTTGCTCACTGTTCGTACGGGGCATGGAGATGACCAACCGAAACACAGCACAACTGAATTGAATAGTAGAGGCAGGAATGCAGCTGGTGAGACCTCTCCGAGGGCTGCTCCTGAGAGCAGGAGCCGTTCTCCCAGGGCAACAGGTCTGCAATCAGCAACCTTGGCTTGCCCCAGAGGGGATGCCGCAAGCAAGGAAGGGGCCACGGCGGAGCTCAGAGGGTGAGAGAGGCCCCTGACAGAGGCGAGGAGCCCTCCACTAGTAGGTGCTGGAGGTGTTGGAGGGCAGAGCTGCGACTCACACACACATCCCATGTCACCAGCCTCCCAGCCCTGCCTGAGGAGCCCTTCGAGGTTCCCAAGATGCTCGGGCTGGAAGCCTCCACGCAGAGTGGCTCGACCCTCCAGGGGAATTTCCTAACCCTCATAGGAAGGCGGTTTTGTACTGTAAAACAATCTAGCCAGAGACTAAATGATGGTATTTTTTGCTCTCTTTTTATTTCTGTTGTGTGGAAGTTCGTGGGCCTGAGGAACTCTAAACTGGCTCACTGCAGGTCCAGGCCTGGAGGTGCTGCAACAATAAATCCTTCCACCGTGGTGGAGAGAGTTGCGGCATGCACGGTGACGAAGGGATGAAGAGCAGCCACTGACAGATATGCACAGAGACAGCAGGATATTTTGTAAATAAAAAAAAATTCTGAAGCCAGAACATACTTTATGCCAAATCTCATCCTGAACCTCCAGTGTCTCAGTGACTGCTGGGTCTCACTCCTGGTGGAGATGGAGGGAAACTGAAATGTTTTTCCATGAGATCATAGTATTGGAAGTGAACATGGGCAAAGGGAATTTTTTTTCTATGTTCAAATATATATAAGCTAACACCGAGTTCTCCAGTGTTTGAAATAATACTCTTATCAAAATTTAAACCAATATTAGGGTTGTTACTTTTCTTTTTAATGTCAAGAGTTTGTGTAGCTTTTTGTCTATTTTTTACTGCATGGTATGACATAGCAGAATGAAATCTGGTTAGAAGTTCAAATACTCAGAAATTGTATCACCTATATGATTGGGAAAAAAATCACTTAACCTTTCTGAGTTTTCCTATAGATATTAAAGTTAAACTACAATACCCACAATTAACAATTCTAGAAGAGGTAAATGACAGAATAAACTCTTAGTTTTGTAAATTTGTAAGTATAGATTATTGTTAGAGGGATGAACTGTCTTGCTTTGTGTACCATTTAAGCTGGATAGGTGAGAATTTGCCGGAACTTTAGGGTAAGAAATGATAAAACTTGATTTGCATCTGAAAATACCATTCTGGTTGGATATAAGGTATCAGTTTTAGGAGGTAAGAGTAGAAACAGATTTTAAGATCCTTTTAAGAGGTTTTCCATAAAAAGAATGTGTGACCTGAATTAGGGTCATGGGATGGATTCAGTGAGAAATGCCTGTTTAAGACGTCAGCAGGTGAAAAAAATCAGGAACATTTTGTAGGATTTTGGCTTGAGAATCAGGTGTATTGTATAAGTTTGAGAAGATAAGGTGAAGAACAAGTGTGGGAGTGAAAAACAAGCAACTGACAACCAAAATGTTGGCTTAGCTCATGCACAATCTGAGTTACCTGCAGCACCTGAAGGAGGACACGGACCATTGAACATCTGAGTCTACTTCCTCTGCTGAGCTGAGACATGAGCGCAGTACATGAATGTGCCTGGAAAGTGATCAACCTTGGGGTTGATTTAGGATTATGAGCAAGAAGAGGAAAAACACCTAAGACTGGGTGATGGAGTTCTCTAGCACTTTAAATCAAGGTGGAGAAGAGAAATTCCAGAAAGAGTTCATGCTCCATGGTCAGGTATGACCTCCTATGGCCAGACTTCCTCGCTGCTCTTCTCCAAACTCCAAGTTGAACTGTGTATTCATTCACATTGAGAATTGCTTATAGTGGGTGATACATTCAAGGCACTGAGTCTTATCCTGAAAGTGATCTAAGTAAATGGGATACTGCGAGAACAATATTTAGGGAGGGAAGGAGTATATAACTCTCAAAGGCATAGAGAGTATCCAATTCTATCCCACTTCACAAGTAATGTGTTAGTAACAGCTTTAATTTTTAAGAAGTGGGGTTTGAGTAAATGCTTCTATCACTAGCAGCTGGGCCTTGGTATTTGTAGAATGTGACATTTTGCCAAAAGAGCTATGAAAAAGAATAACATACAAAGAATCATATCTGTATATCTCTCTTCTCCCTTCCTGAATCCTCTCATTCTCTTCCTTCCTTTGAGTTTAGGGAGTTATGGCTCTAAAGAAACTACTAAGGATAAAGGATAATAATTCCAAAATGTCATATTTTGGGTCACTCTTTCTTGATTCATAAAATCACCACTGTAGCCACCACCTCTATTTCCCTACTTTCAGCTTTATTTCCTGTCTCACTGGACAACAGTGCCACCCTGAGCAAGGTCATGTGTCACAGGGTGACATACAATGAAGATGCATGCATAGTCTTCATTGGCCCCGTGTTCTATCCAGTGATTTATTCTTTGCATCTTGCATCTACTTATTGGATTCATAAGATGCATGGTAATGCATTTTTTGGTCAATTTTCATTTTGAAAATTCAATGCCACATAAACATGTTTAGTAATTTGGCACTTGGAAATGATAGATTTACTGTGTTTTATTTCTAATGAAATAAACATAAAATGTTAAATATATAGCTTTTTTCTGTGTCAAAATTGTGTTGTTGTGATTGCTGCTGCTGTGTAAGACTTAATCATACCTCTCAGTTTCTTTGATCCATAAAATGGGGGTAATACCTGCAACTTTTCCATCTTACAAAAATACCATAAATATTCCTAAAGTCAGTTTATCCTGACTTCTATGGTGAAAGAGGTCATTTTCATTATGCATCACAGAACTTGTTTGAATCATAAGAAGTCCTAATCATTTTCAGTCCATGTTTTCCTGTAACAAAGAAATCAGCCCAAGTTAGCAATATCCAACTAAGTCATGTCTTTGCTACATTTGGAGATGACATCTACAGAAACATAATCTTTGTAACTTAAGGCACTTAGTTAACTATGAACTTGAATAACATCTACAGTTATACCAGTGAAGATTAAGTTTTCAGGGTGATCAATTCTTTTAGCTCATGTTGGAAACTGAATAACAACTGTTGATGAGATGGAAGTTCTACTCCTAAGCTCAGATTCTATGAGTGATCAGAATGAAGCCTTTGTGCAAATACAAGCTGTACATGAATTCATCTCCTTTTCACACAGGTGAACTCTGTGATTCCTAAGGACATTTCCAGAGCTTGTAACCCAGGAGATCATGTATGAGTCAAGATCCATGAGAGATATAAAGAGTGGTCATAACCAATTCACAGATAAACCAGCCCAGTGAGTACCAGGAACATGTCACAAGGAACTGATCTGTCTGAAGCTACACTGGTACAACACCTTACTACTAAGTTTTCTAAAAGGTTTGGAGTTTGAGCAATAGTTAGCCCTCCTCTTCTGTTGTATTTACTTCTTTTCCATCTTTATATACATAATAAGAAAGAAGCATTAGTAATTTAAAGACTCATCTTGAGAAAAGTGCAAGGTAGAAGTGGAGTAAATGTTGTGAGAAGGAAACTTTAAGCAAGATTTGGCACAAGAAGCCCGCATCTCACACATAGGTGAGCAATGCCAGAAATTATCAGAGAAGGGCACGAATGTGGGTAAAAAGTGCAGTGTGAGTTTTACTGGCAAAGGATAGGACTATTGAAGGTAAATAATGGAGATGAACTATTTAACTTCTTTCATAAGATAAAAGAAAATTTGAATTTTAGTTTATTTAGCAAAAGTAAGAAATCAGAATAATGATATAAATAAATAACATATTTATATTTATATAAAGGCATAGAAGATTAAAAATTGTATTTAGGCAATTTTAGTTACTAAGGGCATTCATATTTGTCGAGATAAAACCAATCTTGCCTAAAATCAAGAGTGAAACTGTTCATATAACATCTAATTTAAGATTTGAGGAGATATAAAATGGTCTACAGATGATAGTTTCAGCAAGTCCAGAAAGACTGGAAACAAAGTGCAAAACCAAATATCAATGAATCATGTCTCAAAAAGTGCATCATTTAACAAGTTTTTTCATCATTACTAGTTCACATTGAAATTATATATCAACATGTCAAGTTTAATTATTAGAAATTTCAAGGATAATCAAAAATGTGTGTCACCTACTTTGACATGTTTTTCGAAGCAGCAAAAGAGGCATCATTTTTGTGTACTGTAGTTATGAGTTATTTCGACAGGTGTACTTAGTGTGCAATGAGCCCTTGGCAGAGTTCTGGGTGCTGATGTGGTGATGAGTGCCATGGGGCTCTGCCTCCAAATGATGTGGGTGATTCGGGTGTTAACTTCTCTGCTGACATAAATATCTTCAGATGTGCACTGAGACACCATTCCACATGGAAACCCATAAACACTTCCATTTCAAATGCTAAGCAATCTATCCATCTGTACATAAACTGCTTTTCTTCCGAGACACACTCCCTGCTCTTTGAACTGAGGTTGATGCTACTCTCTCAGAACTCTCTGGTTCTGGAGCAAAATCTGTAGGAATCCGCTGCAGAGCTGCTCCCATCTGCCTGCTTCTGTCTCCTCCATTACTTTCTCTTAAAACCATTTAATCAAGCACCTTGTGAGCAGATGTTTCCACAACTGAAGAATGGAGTAAATAAATACACCAATCACTGCACTGATTAGCCTGGGACTATCATGAAATCTGGACAAAATAAGTAAACCTACTGACCTACTTTTTTTTTTCTTTGCCAGGGTCTCACTTTGTAGTTTAGGCTGGCCCTGAGCTCACTATGTTGCCCTGGCAAGCCTCAAAATTAGCAATCCTCCTGTTTCTGCCTCCCAAGTGCTGAAATTACAGGCATGAGTCACCATGCCTGGCATTGTGGTATGTTGTAACCAGAGATCAAACTAAGGACCTTGAGATTGCTAGACAGATGCTGGAGCCACTGAGCTAAATCTCTGGCCCTACTGACCTATTTTTTAAAAATATTTCCTTGGAATTATGCAAGGCTATTTAAAACTATAATTTCATTTGTAATTTTGAATGCATCTCCTAATTTCTCAGTTTCTCTCTGTAGTACTTTACTGGATAATCTACAAGCCATAATTTGTCAGATTAATGACTATAACATACTTTCAGAAAATGAAGCACACTATGTTAACATTGAAAACTATTTTAAACTTCCTCGTAAATAATGCTATTAAATAAACATTTTAAGTACAGTGCACCTTTAAAAATGTGTAATAGTGTTATTAAAGCTACTGACAAAAGATAACTTTGTTCAGAAATCTAGGAACAAGTTTATACATCTTGAATAGTACTTGAGGGTTCTATTATGAAAATATTTTCTATCTTGAATAACGGATTAGTTGTCAGAAATCTGATATGTTCAGCAAGAGAATCTTGGTTTTCTAATAGAGGTAGATTTTCTGCACAAGATTAGTCATAACTTGTTCTTATAAAAACACACAAGAAAGGGATAGCCACATTTTTTCCAAATTATTGCAAGGGAATGAGTTCAGAATTTCAAGATTAATTACCTGATTGTTTTACTAATATACAATAATTAATGGAGCTTCTCAGTTTAAATTACTAATTGGGGCATTCCTTCCACAGACATGAGCTATTTTTCCTCTCAAGTATGTTCATTTCTAAACCTGTTTTTAGATGCTGGTGTCATTAAGTTACCACCTCATTTGCTACAACTGGTACTTCAGAATCTGTTTCTTCTTAAGAATCACATCCAGCAGAAGCATTTCTATGTTGTAATTACTGAACAAGGAAAACCTAAAGGAGCTGCAAGAGCATAACTCTTCCGTTGTCCCTCCTAAAAAAATGATGAGATGCTCAACAAAATGTGCACCCGCATGTGGCTGATAAAGTGGGTTGTATTTCAGAAGTAAGGAACCTTTGCAACATCACCAATATTTCTCTTAAAGGTAACTAAAAAGATCTTTGTGATTCCTTCCAAAGTCACTTGAAATGCTTTCCATCATCTGCTTTACCCCATTAGGTAAATTTACACTAAATTGGATATTCTTTTTTTTTTTTTTTTTTTTTTTTTTTTTTTTTTTTTTTTTTTTTTAAGACAGGATCTCGCTTTGCAGTTCAGGCTGGCCCTGAGCTCACTATGGTGCCCAGGCAAGCCGCCGCGAACTCAGCAATCCTCCTGTCTCTGCCTCCCGAGTGCGGGGATTACAGGCGTGAGCCACCACATCCGGCATTGTGGTATGCGGTGTTGATTGTTGGTGGGCGTGTCTCCACACCCAGCATTATATGTGGTTACCAAGGATCGAACTCAGGACCTTGCGCTTGCTAGGCAGGCACTGGAACAACTGAGCTAACCCTCCGGCCCAAGATATTCTTATTTTTAATTTTGAATGTATATTTCAAAAAATCCATTCTGCTTTCCAATTAAAGAAGCATAAACAGAATGCAGACATTTAAAATGTGTAATAGTGTCACCAAAACTAGTTATAAAAGACCCATGTTGAAGAATAAAATCTAAACACAATATTCGCTCTTCATTCAGTTAGAATCTAGCAATGAGTTCATTAGTCCATGAGAGTAATATTCATTTATTTGCCATTAACAGACTGAAGAACTGAAGTAGAGTATTAAGCCAAATATCTGAGTCTTTGTGAAAATAAAGCAGTGTTTGAAGAGTTCTGTTTGCTTTGGGGTTTTAGTGGCACTGGGTATAGAAGCCAGTGTCTTTACACTGAAGTACATCTACACCCCCACCAGCCGCCTAGACTGCAAAGCTGCTAAATTGACAAGCTGGTTCCATTTTGCCTTAGCCTCTCTGAGTGCTAGAACTGTCACCATGTGCCACCATACTTAGGCACATGGTGTGTTGCTTCCTGGGTCACAGTTGCCAACCAGCAAGTAACACTCTCACCTGACTCTTTACAAGATCTTGAAACTGGGAGTTTTGTATATGTCTACCCCCACCAAATGGTAAGATACAGTCAGCTTTATTGGTTTTTTTCCAAAATGCATCAAAATCTAACAAATACTTGACACAAGGCAGTCTAATAATATGGAAAAACTATAAACTCACTAGGACAGAGAAAATTGACTTATTTAGCAATGGTTCCAATCTCTGGCCACTACCTGTTTTATGTTCCTAGACTTTAAGCTCTAGATCTTTAAAATTTTACTTTATCTTGAACTCATTATAGATTTATATTGATGTTGAACTAAAAGACTGATATCTTATGTACATGTCAACCAGTTTCCTCCAATGGTAACATCTAGCAAAATAAGACTACATCATAGCTGGGACATTGACACAGAGGTCATGTAGAACATTTCCTGAACTGTAAGTATCCTTCCCTTTCACCCTTCCTGCCCTGTCCTCTCCTGCCTCCTGGAAACCACCAACATGCTACACATCCGCTTAGGTTTTCCATTTCAAGAATGCTTGTATACATGGAATCTCACACGTGTATAAAGTAAGTAATATTCTTCTGTTGACTTCTTCACCCAGCATAATCCTCTCTGTTCATGCAGGTTTTGTGTATGAACTGTCAGTTGTCTTTTCTTGCTGAGAATTCCTCTATCGTGTGACTGTTACAGACTTTGTTTAGCTGGTCATTCAGTGAAGGGCATCTGGGTCTGAGATTTGGGCCTGAGGAACATGACTGCTATCAATATTCATATGTGAAGATTTTATGTAAACACAATCCTTCATTTCTCTGCTATATGTGCCAATGAGTGCATTTAAAGGTAAATAATGTGTAGTTCTTAAAGAAGCTGACAAACTATTCTAAAGAATGGTTTTGCCATGTCACATCACATTGGCAGTGACCTATTTTCTCTGTGTCCTCGCCAGCCCTTGGTGATGAAATTATTTTATTTTAGCTGTTTAATAGGTCTACAGTGATACCTCATTAAGACTTTCACTTGCATTCCCCTAAGGGCTAATCATATTGAACCTCTTTTCATTCTTTATTTATCACATATTTTTCAGTGAAATACCTGCCTGGGTATTGTGATATATTTTCTTATTGAATTGCTTACTATTTTGCTTTTGGTTCTGAGATTTCTTTATCTATTACAAATGCTATTTTTTGTCAAATATGTGGTTTACAAGTCTGTATATTATCTGTGGATTATTCCTAAAGGGTTCTGTGCATAGCAAAACTTTTCAACTTTATTATGACTTTTCATAATAAAGTAAATCTGGAAGTATTGCCTTACATGTATTATACTTTTGGGGTCAAGTCTAGAATTTTGTGCACAGATCATATTATTTTGAAAGTTTTGAATAAAATATTAACTTTGAGCTATTTTTTGTTAAGGTGTATTAACTTAGGTTGCAATTTATATTTTTGTCTTTGTATACCTAGTTGTTCCAGTACCATGCAATAAAAGGTTTTGTTCTCCATTAAATGATATTGCATTTTTGTTGAAAATCAGTCAGACATATACATGTAGGTTTATTTCAGTGTCCTCTATTCTGCACAGTCAATGTATGTATCTATCTCTCTGCTAACACCACAGTCTTTTTTACTGTAGCTATATAAGAATTGAAACTGAGTAGAGATTCCTTTCACTTTAATTTTCCTTTACTAATTGTTTTAGCTCCAGTAGTCCTTTTTCTTTTCCACTACACACCTATTAGAAAGACTAAAGTAAAAATAGCTGCATTGCCAAATATTGAGGAAGACACAGAGAAACTGGGTTACCCAAACACTTTTGGTGGGAAAATAAAAATGTACTCAGAAAAACAATTTGGCAGGTTCTTAAGTAACTCAGCATATAAAATTCCACACTAAAATTTGCAGATGTTGTTCTAGATACTGTGTGGAATAATATCAAATACATGGTGGATATCAAACTCTCATATTGGAAGAATATTCATTTGGCTTGTTTTGGAGGTAGGCATAATTTACACTTCCGAGTGAACTTCATATGTGAGGTTTATATGAAGCCTGTCTATCTTTCTGTGTGGCCAGAATCATTCCTCATGTTATCAATCTTCAGGTCCATATGCATCATAATGATTCTAATGAGTACATCATCTCCTTGAAGAGACCTTAGCATTGGTTTCCAAAGTTGTTTGCCTCCACATGCTTGTGCAACTCATTTCTCCTTTGCTGCTTTTGTTGATCAAAAGGAGTAACAAGTCCTTCACTTTGTCTCTGTGAATGGCCCATCCCCTGGTTGCTTTATTCATCCATCAGAAGTGTGGCCACCTGGCTCACAGGTTGCTCCTGTCTTCATGCCTTCAGCACTTTGCCCTTCTGTTCATGCTCACTATGGAAACTGGCCTGGCCTAGTTCTGACTATTCCTCAGAATCAGTGCAGCTCATCCCACCAAGACACGCCCTGCTCAGTCATCCTCTCCCTCCAACCTCGTCTCTGCTACTCCCTTGGAATCTTTACATTCACTCTTCAGTGATGTCAAATTCTCCCATTGTTTTGCTTCTTTTCTACTGTATTTACCTCTTTCTTTACTAAGCTCAAATTCCAAATATTATTTCAAATGTACTCTTGTCAGTATCTCAATACATTACCTACTACTTGTCTCCTTCCCTTCTACCTGGGAAATCCAGATTTCAGGTCACTTGGATGTACATCTAACATTATTGGGGAAAATTCTTAAAAACTGGCAGGAATATGCCCTACAGATTCATCATCACGTTTCTCTATACAGCATCACTCTATCCTCCTGCCTGAAGAGGGTTGTCAGCCCCCTCAAAACCCATGACTACCTCACTTTCCTTAATATTTATTGACTTTTTACATAGAAATTCAAAATCTCACATGAAAGGCCTGACAAATTCTTACCAGAAAATTACAAACAGAACTGGCCACATCTGTACAGTCTTGCTTTACCTCTTTTGACTTGGAGAAATTGAATTTTTCTTCAGCACAACTCTTCTACCTCACCTTGCATCAGACTTCTTTCTTTCAGGATTTTCATTCTAGTATTTCCTCTACTTTTTCTGAATAGCTTTTTTCTCTGATAACCATGTCAGTGGTTCATGTCAGTGTGTTGTATGTTTCTGTCATCTTTTTTAAAATATTGAGTTTATTGGTACATTTTAGATGTACATTATGGTCACATTCAAAATTATAAATTTGTACCTGTACATGGCACATCCTGATTCTCATTTTTCTCATTCCTCTGCCCTCCCAACCACTCTACCACACATATACATGTTTGGCTTCTATTTTTACAATTTTTACCATCAAATATTTTCTTCCCATTTTTTACTTTCTCCTATGCCTTTCTCTTTTTTCTTTGAATATTTTCTTCCTATTTCACAATACCTATCATACATTCTGGACCTCATTTATACCTTTAGTTTCTCATACTAGAGAAAAGATTCAGTATTGAGACATCTGTGTCCTATTTCTTACAATTTTATATATGTCCTCAAGGTACATTCATTTAAGTATATGTCTCTAATTTATCATTCCTTATGGCTGATTAACACTCCATTTTGTAAACAAACAAAAAAAAAACCCAAAAATACAATTTCTTTATCCAGTCCCCTGTTGGTGGGGATTTGAGCTGTTTCTAAGATTTAGTGCTTACAAACTGAGCTGCTATAAACATGGGTGCACATATGTCATTATAATATGATGCTTTTAATTCTTTCATGTATATACCTAGGAACCTTGAGTCCCTGAACTTCTGCACTGATTTCCATAGTGGTTATACAAGTCTACATTTCTACCAACAGTACAGAAGAGTTCTTTTCTCCCCACAGCCCAAACAGCATTTGCTGCTGGTTGATTTCTTAAGAGAAGACGTTCCTTGTGTAATTAGATAGAATCTCAGTGTTGTTTCCATCTGGATCTCTCAAATGACCATTTTGTTGAACATTTTTTCATATGTTTCTTTGTTACCTTCACTTCTTCATCTGAAAAGCATCTGCTCATTTCAAGTCCCCATTTTTGAATTGGGTCCTTATATTTGGGAGGCTGATGTTTTCAAGTTCTTTATATATTCTAGATAGTAGTCCTACATCTAACGAACAGCCAGTAAAATGTTTTCCCACCTCGTAGGTTGTCTTCACTCTGCTGGTGGTTTCTCTTGTTGTGCAGAAACTTTTTAATAAGATGAGATCCCAACTGTTGATCCTTTCTGCTAATTTCAGTGTGGTTGAGATTTTCTTAATAAAGTCTTTCCATATGTCAATGTCTCCAAGAGTTAACCTAGCTCAACTCATTTTTGACAAAGGAGCCAAACACCCTCAATGGAGGAAAGATAGCCTCTTTAATAAGGAGTGCTGGAAAAGCTGTTCCGACCCACCTACATTAAAGCTAGATCCATGTCTTTCCCATGTATTAAACTAACATCTAAGTGGATTAGAATCCTAAATATTAAAACAGAAATACTAAACCTGTTATTTCTGTCATCTTAAGAAAGCAAAAAATAGCTGGGTGTGCTGGCTCACACCTGTAATCCCAGCACGTGGGAGACAGAGACAGCAGGATTGCTGAGTTCGAGGCTTGCCTGGGCTACATAGTGAGCTCAGGGTCAGTCTGAACTACAAAACGAGACCCTGTCTCAAAAAAAAAGCAAAATCAAACCTTTCTGTAACCCAGCATTTCTATCAGTCTTACCTTCATCCTTTCCCTCACAGCCATAACAATTTAAATGAGTTCCTCAGTGGCCTTGCTACTTCTTCATCATCTGTTTACATCTCAATCAGATGTAATTTTTCCTTTGTTTCCAGTACTTCACTAAGACAGCCACACCCTCAGTGTTACCACAGGTCTTTCTGTTGTTAGTCTAACTGGAATATTCCATTCATTGTGTGGTTTGGCCTTCTCTGTACATGGCTGAGTAATTCTTCTTTTAGAAACACTTTTTCCTCTTGACTTGTCTGTTACCATGACCTCTCTACAGTCCTTCCCTTGTGATGATGATCAGTATGTTTCACATTGAAGATTCTCTTGCTGTCCCCATCTCCAGTAGGTTAAAACATGTTAAATTTTCCTTTCTCAGGTCTTTGTCCTTCCCCCTTTCTAATAGAACTGTTATGGTTTGGATACAGTTCAAGTGTATCCTACAAGGACCCATTGTGGGAAGTTCGATCATCAGTGTGATGCTACTAAGAGGTGGTGCAGAATCTTTAAGAGGTGAATCCAGCATAAGATGATTGGCCATTAGAAATGTTTCCTGCTCCAATTAGTTCCCCAATCATAGTTGTTATGAAAAGGGCAGACTGATCCCTCTCTATTATCTGGTTTCCCATTTCTCCAAGTGATTACTCCCCACCCAGGTACCCAGAAATTATGACGCAGTGTACTCTGAGGTCACAGAGTTTAGCAGTAGTAGGTGTTGTGCTACAAGTGGGTGTTGTGTTGAGCCTACAAAATTGTGAGTATAAAACTTCTTCTCTTTACAAACTACCCAGCCTCAGATATCACAGAAATTAAGAAATGGACTAATACAAATCTCATCCTCTAGATACTTCATAATGTATATGCATCAATTTTAAAAACTAAAATCATTCAAAATCTGAACCACCTCTAATCTTAATAATTCTGAATAAGAAACAGTCAACCTGAAGTACAACTCTCTATATTCTATTCCAATCACAACCAGTAAGTTTCTTGTTCTTTG
Organism: Thryonomys swinderianus; assembly: GCA_004025085.1. Lineage (NCBI taxonomy): Eukaryota > Metazoa > Chordata > Mammalia > Rodentia > Thryonomyidae > Thryonomys > Thryonomys swinderianus. The sequence continues at coordinate 919 of PVIC010009090.1, read as the reverse complement.
CCTTACCACTTTGTTTATATTATCTTTGATTATACACAACTTAAAAGTTTACCTTTATAAAATGTATAAACCTTTTTCCTTCTTTATATTTCTTTTTATATTTTATTTGAACAAAAAATAACCAACAATAAAAATACCCTTTCTTAAATGAAAGTCATAGAGATACCTTTCTACATTTTCATCTAAAACTTTGAAGATGTCCTTTTCACATTTGAACTTTAACCATATAGAATTAATTTTATAAGGTCCTGGAATAAGATCCTATGTGCTTAATATATATTTTCTCCTTTGTTGGCTAATAATTCAACATTTTTATTTATCATTCTCATATATTTACATGGTTTCTGGTCCTATATTTATCAGTTTTCTGTACTTTAATCATTGTTTTCTGCCATTAAATTATTTTTCAGCTTTATAACAACTACTTTAAAATTATAGGTTATTAATGAACGCTGTTAACTTATTCCTGACACTGCTTTCTTCTTCAGTTGCTAACTCTTTTGGGAATCTTTTTCCTTCTTCCTTCCTTCCTTCCTTCCTTCCTTCCTTCCTTCCTTCCTTCCTTCCTTCCTTTCTTTCTTTCTTTCTTTCTTTCTTTCTTTCTTTCTTTCTTTCTTTCTTTCTTTCTTTCTTTCTTTCTTTCTTTCTTTCTTTCTTTCTTTCTTTCTTTCTTCCTTCCTTCCTTTCTTTCTTTCACCTGTTTTTTCTATATCTTGCTTGATGTATTTACCTTATCTGAATTTTTGGCTTTCTTGGTTTCATTGTGTGTAGGATACTGTAGTACCTTCTGGAGGGCTGGCTTGATGTTCATATATTTGCTAAGCTGCTCTACTTCATACAATGTCCTAATTACTCCATCTTTTTTTTTTTTTTTTTTTTTTTTTTTTTTTTTTTTTTTTTTTTTTTTTTTTTTTTTTTT
>PVIC010009089.1:20164-46660 GCA_004025085.1 Thryonomys swinderianus | reverse complement strand
CTCCCGAGGGTTGGGATTACAGGCATGAGCCACCACGCCTAGCCCTGTGGTATGTGGTACTGATTGCTGGTGGGTATGAGTCACCATGCCCGATATTGTTGCATGTGGTTACCAGAGATCAAACCAGGGACCTTGTGCTTGCTAGACAGGAGCCGGAACCAATGAGCTAACTCTCCAGCCCAGGATGTTGTGTTTTTATTTGAGATATGGAATGGTGGGAGAGCAGAAGGCTGGTGAGTCGGGTTTGTGCAGCACCATTCTCCACACAGGAGTCAGATCAGTGCACCGTTTTGGGCTTGATGGCACACTGCAGTCCAGGACCTGCTTACAGTTCCCTGTAATTTTCTTTCTGAGGTGTTATGTCCACTGGCATCTGACATCACAGGATGCCACTGTTTGAAGCATGTGGGAACAGTGACTGTCGTGTGGAAGACTGAGGATAATTACACTCTGAATGTGTAGTTCCAGAAACTCTTATCCAATTGTGTATTGTGTTACACTATACTGTGTTGTATTATATGGGACATCTTCCTATCCCATTATATTGTGTGTATATCATCATTCACATACAGTTAATTGGTTAGTTTTAAATGCACAGTTAATAAGTTTTAATAAATAGGTACAATGGTGTAACTGATAGCCCAATCTCAATATGAAATATTTCTGTTACTCACAAAAATTCTTATTTCCGGGCTGGAGATTTAGCTCAGTGGTTCTGGTGCCTGCCTCGCAAGTGCAAGGCTCTGAGTTCGATCCCTGGTAACCACATAACAATGCTGGGCGTGGTGACTCACGCCCATCAGCCATCAATACCACACACCACAGTGCCAGGCATGGTGGCTCACGCCTGTCATCCCAGCACTCGGGAGGCAGAGGCAGGAGCATTGCTGAGTTTGAGGCTTGCCTGGGCTACATAGTGAGCTGAGGGCCAGCCTGAACTACAAAGCAAGACCCTGTCTCAAAAAAAAAAAAAAAAAAATCGAATTCCCTCCAGGTCCCTTCCTGCCAATGACTCTAGGAATAACCTCTGGGTTTTGATCCTCATAGACAGGGTTGGCTTGCCCACTTTTAAACTTCACTCCTCCCTGCCACATGGCACTGTGTGGAATGCACCCCGCATGGCTCTTGCACCTGAGATGTCAGTGAGGTTAAGTTGTTGGTTAAATCTTTTGTGTCTCTAGCGATGTTTTTCCTTACCTGTTCTATTGTTTGCAGATTTATCTGTTTTTGCTTCTATACTTGAGGTTCAATTGTTAGGAATATATACTTTAAGACTATTAAGTATTCTTCGTGGGTTGGTCCTTTGTCATCCAGGAAGTGCCCTGTGTGCATCTGGCAGCATGTTCTGCCCCAAAGTCCACCTTGCTTTTGTTCATGCACCACAGCTGGGTCCTGCAATTGTGCAGCCTGCTGCTTTCTTTCTAGCCCTTGGCTTTCCGCCTCTCTCTCCCTTTACCTTTAAATTCATTACCTTGATAGCAGCACACTTTGGATTCTGTCTGTTTTTTAAAATCCAGTTGGTACACTTGGCTTGTATTCAGAGTGTTTAGATCGTTTGGATTTTGTGTAATTATTAACATGTTTTGCTCATTTTTTCTATTCATCCCATTTACCCTTTGCTACTTTGTTGTTTCTTTGTTTGCCTCATCTAGCCCTTAAATTCCCTTCTCAGCCTGTAGTTATACATGACAAATACCAAGGTTACCCTCACTTTTCCTTCAGGAAGCACAGTTTTGTGGCCACTGAATATGTTGCTTACAGCGGAAGATTTTAATGGAACTTTTAGGAACGTAAAATACATGAGAGTTCCCTGAGGATTCTTGAATTTTTGTGAGTAACAGAAATATGGAAGTATGGGCTGTCAATCCATCGGTAAATTTATGATTGAACACAAAGTCAAAGATTCCACTAGACATTTACTACCCTATAAACTTTTAGGACAAATAGGTAAGTGGAAGTAAGACAAAAATAAAACTCACTCTTCAGGACACAAGAGTGATGTGGGACACTCAATGGGCAGAACATCTGGCTATTGTTAAAAGTTTTTGTGTAATTAAATCATGTGTTCTTCAGCCTGACGTTCAAGGTTCACTGTAGTGTGGTGTTAGTGGCAACATCTACCTGTGGGAATGTTTGAAGATAGATTCAGCTGAGTGATTCATGGAAAGGGTCAACTTTTCCTTGGCCAAGTCGAGTGTGTCTCTTAGATCTCTCTATTCCAGGGCCCGTCCTTCAAGACACACCATCTTTTTTTTTTTTTTATATCAGAAAACCATTCTGTTCCTGCAGAGCTGAAGCCTCTGTGTCAGCACAGGGGGGTCTCCAGGCACCATGTCGTCTCCTGGGCTCCTGCACTCCTACTGGTAGGTTCTGCGTGGGATTTTTCTGCAGCAGAAAGTTCCAGTCATTAGAAGAACATGGGCTGAGAGGTGAGATGGAAACACATAGCACTGGTGAGGGAAAGAGCACCTGACTAGGCCTGGAGTCTGCAGCTGGGGTTCCTGACTGATTCCAATTCTAGTAACAGAGAATGAGCCGATCCGTGTCTGTGAGAGTGGTGGTGTGCTGAGTAGTATCACGAGAGATCCCCAAGGCCTGGCCCAACACAGAGTGGAAATGCAAATGCTGAAGGCCTAGTAGGTCCCAAGCTCCCAAGGAGAGCAAGGTCATCCTGCAGGGGGTCCAGGGGCCTGTCCCTGGGAAGAGAGTGAGGGTTTCTCAAAGCCCCGAGGTGTCTGAGATGAACGGTGAGGCTGAGTCATGGCTGAAACTGAGCTGAGGTGAATTCCCCCACCTGGAGCACAGGGCAGGGCCTGGCTCTGCCAGAGAGAGCAGGGACTGGAAACAAGCATTTTCTTCTTTCTACAGTTCTCTCTCTCTCTCTTCAGGGACCCCCCTGCCCGCTGCCAGTATTTATCCAGAGCGGAGTTCTCTGCAGTACTGGTCCCAGCAGCAACATGCTTTTCTTTGCATCATGAAATATTTCCCTTCAGCTCGTAGAATTAACGTGAGAAGCATTCCAACCAACTCCCTGTAGATCTCTTAAAAACTGCAGTGCTTGTAACCTCAGACTAATTAGTGTCGAGGGATTAGACAAATTTGCATTTTGTGCATTTAGATGTTTGCATCAGGAGGAGTCTGGGTGGTCTGATGACGGGGTCCCTGGCTGTAGTCAACTCTCCCTCGTCCACGCACCCTGGGCCTTTAAGCAGTCAGGGTGTTCCTGGCCGGGGAGGTCAGGGGCGTGTTGGCAGGGGAGGAGAGCTGAGGCTCTGGGTGTGCACCTTCTCTCTGCTGCTGCCAACTGGCTGTCACAGCCCAGGCCCAGGGTGAGGTGGGTGGGAGGGACGTTCGCTCGGCTTCCAGTCAGGGAGGCGCCTGCAGGGCTGGGCAGGTTCGCTGCTGCCCTCACTGTTCTGGAACTGCTGACTAAATGGGCTCCTGTAAAGGGCAAGGCCGTTAATCTTCAGACTTGCTGCTCTCTGCTCTTTCTTTTCTTCCCTGTGTGAGGAGGACTCACCTGTCGCGGGATGCTCACCCTCCTTATCACTGTGATGCTCACCCTTGGCCGAGCTCTGCAGGCTTTGGAGTCCGGCCTAGAGGTATGGCGCTGCACTAGGAGAGACTGCGAGTCTGTGTGCCTGGGATAGACTGCAGTAATAGGCTCATGCAGTGGTTTCATCTAGGAACGGACGTTGTCATCTTGGATGAGAAAACTCCACAAACCGCACGACACATGCTGTAGAGGTCCTGGGAATCAGGACAATCAGTGTGGTTTTTCCCCTTACCGGGGTTGGTAACTTCCCCCTTGCTGGGGATATTTGGCACCAACAGGAAGGTGATCCAGTGACCTCCAGAGCACATGTTACTTCCTGCTTTAGGGGTTTGATGGAAGTTTGACCGTTGAGTTTTAGCCACTGTGGTTCTGATGCAGCCACACCAAACTAAATATGTCCAACAGCTCATCCAGCCATGGCGGGGGATAGTTCTTCTGTATGGTGTCCTCACAATTTCCCACATAAAGCTGAGAGGCATGATGATACCCCTTTTGGGTATGTCCACCCCTCTAAAGGAGAGGTGATCTGCACATTTGCACTGGCCTCTGCGGCTTCAGGGGCACAGACAGCTTCTCCAAAGGCAACTCTCCACGAGTGCAGAGGCATGCATTGGCTCGCTGACCTGGAAACGCCTTCAGAATGAGGCTGCACTTTGCCGAGGACTCTGCTTGTGTCCTCCAGGGGACAGTGATTGTCTCAAAGGCACACAGCTGGTAGAGGACAACCAAGAGTGGAAAATGCATCCTGTCTTTTTTAGAAATACTCTTCTCTGGTATCAGAACCTGTAGATGTAAATGAATTCTAGAATGTATGATAGACTTTGTGAAATAGGAAATACTCAAAGGGAATGTGGGAGGTGAAAGTAATGAGGGGAAAGAATAAACATGAGTTGAAAAGAAAAAGAAAGCATGTGTGTATATAGGGGGTGAGGGGTTGTTGGGCAGGTGGTGATATGGGTAAAAATGAGAATTAACTCGTGTCATATACTGGTACAAATATCCCAATGTTGAGTGTGATTGTGAGCTGTATGTAAAATGTGCCAATAAAGAATTCAATTAAAAAATATAAACCAGTCAGGATGCTTAGCTGGCTAGATTCTTGTGCACAAGGTAGGAATGGAGCCCCACTTTTCACAGGTGGATATTGGAGTTTCTGGTGAGAAAGGTCAGATACTTCCACGTTTAGCTACTTTATTTTCTGCAGAATTCTCTCTTACAGGTTTTCTCATTATTTCTCCATCAGAGCTGTGAGCACAATAGAAGGAATAGAAGCACCCTAAAACCAAGTGTGTACATGCGCGCACACACACACAACAGCTAGTGTTCTCTCTTCTTCCCTTGGTCCTTATAGAAGAAGAGTCAACACTAAGCACGGTTAACCCTTTTCAGAAGGACCAGAGCGGAGGAAACTGTGAAGCTGGCGGGGCAACAGTTCTGAGTCCTTACTCCAGTCTTAGGCCCATACCCTGTACTAGGTTGCATGCATTCATGCAATAAAGTAGCACGCAAAGCACTAGCGTCCCAGTCCCTATAGCTCTTTTAAGTACTGAAGCTTCTCACATTCTTGCTGTGGTAGTTTACCTGGCTGCAGTGTCACTTGTGAGGCTGTTCCAGGAGATCCAAGGTGACTGGGGAAGGTGCAACTTGCTTAAATACAGTGGTTGTTAATGATCTTTCAGCAAATTCTTCTTTATGAATATTTTGGAAATAGCAATGCTAAAGTGTTTTAGAGACAGAAAAAGTATAATTGAGATCATTAACCATAACTTGAATATTTAAAGTGGAAATGTATTGTACTTTTTAGATGTAGGAACTTTTTTTTTTTTTTTTTTTTTTTGCCTTTTGGAGACAGGGTCTCGCTTTGTAGTTCAGGCTGGCCCTGAGCTCACTATGGTGCCCAGGCAAGCCGCTGCGAACTCAGCAATCCTCCCGTCTCTGCCTCCCGAGTGCTGGGATGACAGGCGTGAGCCACCACGCCCAGCATTATATGTGGTTACCAGGGATCGAACTCAGATCCTTGCGCTTGCAAGGCAGACGCCGGAACCACTGAGCTAACCCTCCGGCCCGAGATGTAGGAACTTTTTAAAAGCGTGTATAAACGTTTCTGATTTTTGTGGAAAAGGTCATGATCGGTGGAAAACAGAAGTTGCAAATTGTTCCAATTTAAAGCTATCATATGAGAAATATCTTCATTGAATTACATCAGAATTTTGAGAGCTAGAATATTTCTTCACTATGTGTGCTAGTCACCTTTATATTTAATCTGCCTTGTAATACGTTTTCTGCCACTCTTTTGTCTAGGCCATTAACAAAATGCTAAATCAAATCTGATTGGATCGTCTGCTAGTCTGCCAGTGTCTGTGGTGTAAACGCCCCGCTGTGGCTGATTTCTGACAAGCATTCAACTTGATTTCACTGAACGCGGAGAAGAGATAAATGGTAGGACAGCGACCACAGACTCCGGCCACACAATTACGACAAATGGAAGACTTCAACGGCATAGCTTATAGTGAAATATAGAGACATAACTGAAAAGTGATAGATTTAAAATATTTCTTACTTTTGTTTTTAATAGGAGTTATATAATTTAATTTTCAGTAATAGTCACACTAACAAATGGATTGAAAAAAATATCCCCAATGTGTAATAATCTGATGATCTTCTCTGAGGATTCAGGCTGAAGGAGTGCTGGCTCCTAGGGGAATGCTGTTTTTGTGGAAGCAAGACAAGGTCAGGAAGGACCAACAGAGGAACATAATGGTTCTTTTGATTTCTTTACCACAGCTGGCTGGGCCTCACCTCTTGCCAGTTTCTATTGGCCAAAGCAAACCAAAGGACTGGACCTAATGTGAAAAGATCAGGGAAACACAATTAACCCAGACTGTCCATTTAACATTTTGATCAAACAAAAACAAAACAAATTTTAAAAAATTAAAAAAAATTTTGATCAGACAACACAGTCCCTTAAAGTTTGTATGCATATTTTAGCTAGATGCAAAATTTTAGATTGATAATAATTTTATTGCAGTATTCTGAAGTTATCATTTCAATACCATCTTGTCAGTGATGGTGGATTTATTCTCACTGTAATATTTTGGTAGCGATTCCTTTTTCTTGTAATGGCTTAAGGCTATGTATTCATTCCTTATCATTTTCACTATGATTAGATTACAACAGGTTGATTTTTTTCTATTCAATGGGTTAAGGATGTTTGTTTTTAATCATATCTGAAAACTTGGCAGCTATTACCTTTTTCTATGTTATTCCTCCATTACCCCTTTTATTTTTTCCCCTGGAATGCCTTTAAAATTTGAGCCTTAATCATTACTTGTCTTTCTGGTCTAGATTTCATTTGAGTGACACAGTCCTGCCTTGTACTTCTCTTGACCTCCAGAGAACTGATAAATCTATTAAAATTTTGATTTTATTGAATATATTATTTATTTTCAATGTTTATTCATTTTTGTACTCAATTGTTCTTGTTTCATTTCTATTTAATTATTTGTATATTTTTGATATTAGGGATTAAATCTAGGGCCTTTCCACTAAATTATCCTTAGCCCTTTTCTATTTTTTGATTCTGAGAAAAGATCTTGGTAAGTTGCCCAGGTTGGTCTTGAACTTGTGATCTCCCTGTTTTAGTGTCCTAGCATGCTAGGATTATAGTTGTGTGCCACCAAATCTGATTATTTGTTTAATTTTTTTTTTTTTTGAGACAGGGTCTCACTTTGTAGTTCAGTCTGGCCCTCAACTCACTATGTAGCCCAGGCAAGCCTTGAACTCAGCCTTGGACTCCTGCCTCTGTCTCCCGAGTGCTGGGATTATAGGCGTGAGCCACCATGCCCAGCATTTGGGGTGTGGTACTGACTGCTGGTGGGTGTGAGTCACCACACCCAATATCATATCATTGTATGTGGTTACTGGGATCAAACCAAGGACCTTGCCCTTGCTAGGCAGGTGGTGGAACCACTGAGCTAAATCTCTGGCCCACAGACACTCTCTTATAAGAAGTTTCATTCAGTTTTTGGTTATAGTGCTTCCTTATGTCCTAATTCTTTGTGCATTTGGTCACTATTTTTTTTTTTTTTTTTTTTTCTTTTTGGAGACAGGGTCTTGCTTTGTAGTTCAGGCTGGCCCTGAGCTCACTATGGTGCCCAGGCAAGCCGCCGCGAACTCAGCAATCCTCCTGTCTCTGCCTCCCGAGTGCTGGGATTACAGGCGTGAACCACCATGCCCAGCATTATATGTGGTAACCGGGGATCGAACTCAGGTCCTTACGCTTGCGAGGCAGGCACCGGAACCACTGAGCTAACCCTCCGGCCCTTGGTCACTATTTTTATGGCTTCACTATTTTTATGGTAGCAAGCAGCACTTGCCATCTAAGTGGTGGCTTCACAGTTTGGCTTCGACATTGGTCTAAATCTGCTTGTACTTCTCTTATGGAGTCTATTTATTTATTTGTGATCTATATGAGTCAAAAATTATAGCTGAGCTTTCCTGATTCCATACTTTGATTCTCAAAGCAAGATATGTATTGCATCTATGCCCTGGAATGTCTTTTCTATTCTCTACTGTTTACATCTCATCTACTTTTGATGATTTTTTTTTTTTGAGCAGAGGGGACTCAATATAGCATGAACGTTCTATGCCAGTTTGACCAAAATGAAGGTCATTTGATTTATACTGCTAACTGAACCAAATTATTCCTATAGCTAAAGACTGATCTTCCTCATGATATGAGAACAAAACTAACTCATTTGAAATCAGCATATGTGTGTTTGCTCAGAGCTGACTACATCAGCACATCAAGGAGGCTGTGCCCAACTACACTCTGATGAGATAAGACACAATTGTTATTTACTTACAAACCACTGAAAACTTCAAGGACTGAAGTTCCATTTCTGGAGTCACTTAAAAAGAGATCAGATGAAAGCTGTAAAGTTTAGAATAATTGTCCCTTGTGTTTGGCTCCGTGGTGCATTTGCATAAGGAAAGGAGAAATACTTGAACACAGAAAAAGAGCCTTCCATCCTGCAAGGAGTTCTACATTCCCGATGTGTCCTATTGAATCACAGCCTTAAATTTCTCTTCTGATAATTTCATCTCCCAAGGAGCAGAAGATTGAAGAGAATACTCTACCAGACAAGAGAGAATTGGTAACTGAAATAGACATGCTGTGGGAATTGGAGAAGCCATCCTGTCACTGAGGATTTGTGGTAATCAGTGAAGAGAATCCGAGCCTATCAGCTGCTGTACTAATAAAGAAGATTTCAAGCACGTTCAGAGCAAAGACAAGGAGGTCAACTTCCATGCTGAGACCACAGGGAGAAAGAAGGAACAGGAAGGTAGGAGAGTTATTACAGGACGCAATTTCATCGTGCCATCCTGAATCAATCTAAAGAGAAGAAACAAGGCAATACTCCTAAAGCCAAGACCTTTCTGGTGAGGTTGGCTTTGATAACACGGACAATGGTGGGAAACTATGATCACTGAGACAATGAGAACATTTTAGACTCTTTGTTTATTAGTACATGTTTGTGGTACATAATAATTATATTCCTCAGGACAGTTAGTACTTATACATGGCATATCTTAATTCTTTTATTCCTTTTCCCTCTCTTTTTCTTCTCTCCCACCATCTCTCGGTCACTTCCTCCTATGTATTTTTTGTACATGTTTGTACTATGTAATAGTCACATGCCTCACAGGGACTTGGTACATGTTCATAACGCAAATTTCTTTTTAAATGCCCCCAATCTCTTGGTTACCCTCCTCTATGCTAAAGATTTAAGAGCATTATAGATTTTGAGTATGTATATTGGGGGAAGAGTGTCTGATAAACTCCGAAAAGGATGCTAGGGGAGAACATGGCATTTTAGGCGATGCAGGTGGCAGGACACCTCTGTGGAGTCCCAGTCTGCTGTGTGGAGCCATCGATGAAATGTCGATGCAGGAAAAGGATCTCTAAATCTCACGTTCTCCTATTGCCAGTGAAAGGAACAATCTTCGGACAATAAAGAATGAATATATTCTTGGAAAAAGTTTAGGAAAGTGCTCAGGAAATGGGAACGAGAAGCAACCCAAGGAAACCGGTCAAGGAGCCTCTTGAAACATTAAGAGTTTTCAAAGATGAAACAGAAACTGGGTAGCCGAGGACATAACAATCCTCCTCATGTTTTTGTAAGCTACAGAATATAATGAATGTTAATTACATAGTTGTAGCTGGGTGACCGTCATAGGCAGGGCTTGTAAGATGTTATGAAATAGTTGATTTGTTTGTGAGTTAAGGAAAAGCCAGTCATTTTGAGAATAAGCCTGACTTTGCTAGTTAAAGTCTTCTCTTCCAGGCTGGGGCCAGGGCTCGGCAGGAAAGGGCTTGCCTAACATGGGTGAGTCCTGGGATTCTATCTCTAACGCTACAAAGATAAATAAACAAATGCAAATAAAAAGTTATGCCTTACTTTGGCTGGCTTTCCAGAAGGATGGCAGGTATAATAGTTGAATAGTTTCACAATGAGGTTGGAGCTGGCATGGGTCTTTCCCGGCCACGTTTCTGGCACCGATGCTCCCAGGGGTCATAAATATTCTCTAGAAGCAGATGGCATCTACCCTGAACCTTTTAATTTTTGGCTCAAACAAGTTAAATTATGTTATTTATTTATTTATTTATGTGTATTTCAGTTTTGTTTTTGTTTTTTTTTTGAGACAGGGTCTCGCTTTGTAGTTCAGGCTGGCTCTGAGCTCACTATGTAGTCCAGGCAAGCCTCAAACTCAGCAATCCTCCTGTCTCTGCCTCCTGAGTGCTGGGATGACAGGCGTGAGCCACCACGCCCGGCTATATTTCATTTTTTTTGAGACAGTGTCTTGCTTTGTAGTTCTGGCTGACTCTGAACTCACTATGTAGCTCAGGTTAGACTCGAATTCACAGCAATCCTCCTGCCTCGGCCTGCTGAATGCTGGGATTACAGGAATAGAGCCACCATGCCCAGCATTGTGGTATGCGGTTATAGGAGATCAACTCAGGACCTTGAGTCTGCTAGGCAGATGCCGGAACCACTGAGCTAAATCCCTGGCTCCAGGTTAAGTTATCTTGAAAGCATCCACACACAGAACATGTAGTTCTAAGCATCGCAATCAGAAGTTCATCTCCTCTCCAGGTGCAAAGCTCAGAGCGAGATGCTCTAAGAACACACGCAGGCTGAGGAAGGTCCCTTGTCTTCCCCGGAGCTCTGAATGACAGCCAAGACTCATTTACCCATCTAAAGTCACATCACATTGGCTCATGAGGTACTTACAGTCACAAAAGTTCCACCTGATTTTTTTCCCCCAATGGACCAATTATTTTCACCTGCAAATAATGATAAACATTAACTGAGTGGTTCTTTCAGATTACCGCCATTAATCTGAGGGCAGCCAAACAAGAAAGGCGCTAGAGACTGAGTCCTTATTTGTGGTCTTGATTCACACTTGGAATCTGTCCATGTGGCATTTACCTGCAGGGCACCGTGGGAGTCACGTGTCCCCAGCTCCTGCCAGGGGCACCGGAGTGCTCTCCATTTAGACACCTTTCTGAAGTAGAAGACAGGGTATGATCTGTGAAGGGTTTCAGCACACCGGAGGACAGAAGAAAATCAGCTGACAAGCTTGTCATAACCTTTTCCATATTCATGAAAGCTACCCGTGTCCTCTGCCCAGCCATTGTTTTAATCCTTTTTGTGTGTGGGGGAGGGGATCAGGAAGATTTAGCGCATTCTCAGGCGCTCAAGACCCCAAGTAAAGAATTTCAGCAACAATCCTTTCCCGAGCAAATACCCACCCCTCAAATTTCCTGAAAAGAACTTCTGAACCGAGAAGCCGGCCTGATTAGGGGTGTCTGCGATCTCTTCCGGCGCTTCTTGCCCTGCTGCTGATCTCTCATCTCCGGGAGCCGAGTGCCGCACGGAGCACTCCAAAGGCCCGGGGAGCCAGGCCAGCCTGTGCACAGCACACCGCACTGCAGGTCGGACCAGGGGCGCCCGGACCGCAGCAGACAGGACACACACACTCACATGAAATGCAGAGTTACGACCTGCCGGACAGGCTGTCACGTGGAGGCCGTGTCTGAGGACAGCCTCGGTGTCCAGCCCCCTGGGCTCAGTATCTGAGGTCCGGACTCGCGTGTGGGGAACAATTCATGCTGCCGGTTGAGTCAGGAAATGAGGTGGGAACAGAAAGGCAGCTGCCTCTGGAGACGACTGGACAGGGATCCTGTGGGAAAACGGGGACACTGTAGGAAATATCCTCCTCGTGGAAGAGGGAACTGGGGTGCTTGTACCCCAATTCCTGCAAGGGCCTGTTTGCAGCAAATCCTAGGGAATAGTGGTGCCCCGGAGCTGTGGTCCTGCTGAGTGACCGGAGAGGAGCATGTGCTCGCCATGCCCTAGGCAGGCTGGGACAGGGAAGGGATCCCTGTGCAGGTGCTGCCTTGGGAGGATCACTCTCCCGGCGAGGACAGTGGCCCGTGAAGGTAGCAGGTGCACAGGGGAAGCGCAGACGCTCCATGGAGGCAAGAGCCTTCACCTGTGTTTAGCGAGACCCCTGGAGCCTGAAGAGAAGCCTTGTAAAGAGCCACTGCTAAATCAAACGTTATAACAATCCCATAATATTGATGACAGAGAGGCACGTGATACAACTTACGCCGTAACCAGAAACATCACCCACAAGCACCTAAGCTCCCAAGATGACCGGGTGGAACCCCTCGTGACTCATCTCTTACTTCTACGTGACCACTCGCACCAAACTCTCCCCGAGGCTGCTCTTAAATATTTGTCAGGCTAGCCCAGTTTTCTTAGTCATTTTATTAGTCGCTCTGATCCTTCCCTGGTCTAGAGGAACGTTGTCTTTCTCTTGATTACTGCAGGTCCTCCCAGGTGATCTTTACCTTAGTTTTGCTCCATTTCAGACCTCCTTCTTCTTAAATCTCAGAACTTGGACCTTTAAGGGACTCCAACTTCCGAGATCAAAACAGCGACGCCTCCATTGACACTAAGATTTCATGCTGGTGCCCAACCTTAGTGATAGCTAATCGCAAGCGCCTGCCCCACATGCCACAAACACACAGATTACACACATGGACACTATACTTACTGAAATTCCAAGGACATATTCATTTGGCCAAATCTTACAAGCTGACTTCACAACATATTTCTGCTTCTATAATGCTGATGCTCACAGACACACAGGATAAAGTTCCTGCGAGGTTTGTTTCCTATTTCCAGTAAAATTATGAGGTCATTAAATAGGCTTATGAAGCATTATTTTTGCATTTCCAACTCCAATCTGCACTGATAAGTGTGTGTTCCTTAAATGAAAAATAACTAAAGGGATAATTGAACTGTTTTAAAATCTTAACCTGAATTTGAACTCTAGTAGTTTTTAGTTCAGAAGGAAGGTCAGCTCAGAAGAGATGAGACATGCTTTGTTCTCATCTCTAATTTTCTTTTCCAGCCAATTACCTTCCTTCTTGCTGATAATCTATTTTCTTTTAGTACTAGAGTAGTAATCAAAAGTCAGGGCTTTGAATTTGTAGTTTCATTTGAAAAGTAGGAGAATAGAGTTTGGTCACACACACATACTGTCTCTGAAATTCCTATATTTTGGTTGAAGGAGCTCTAAGTGAATTTAGGATTAAAAGGAAAACAGAGAAAGAGAGGAAGACAAGGAAGAGGGGAAGAGAGTAAGTAAATCTAGCAGCTGCAATTTTCCTCTTTTTTTGATATCTTTTTTGTTTTGTTTTGTTTTTGTTTTTGTTTTGAGACAGGATCTCACTGTGTAGCCCAGGCCAGTCTCAAACTTAGCAGTCCTCCTGCCTCTGCCTCCCGGCTTTTCTTGATTTTCTTTTTTTTTTTTTTTTTTTCGGCACTGGGCATCGAACTTGGGCTCTTGTTTTTCTGATATTTTTAAGAAAGCTGAAAAACTACTCTGCACACTTCCTTTTGACAGACAGTGCCCAGGGAAGATTTGTTGTATGTTTCTTTGCATACAAAATTGTGCAAACTCAGTTGTACATGCATGAGCATTCATCTTGTGCAGAGTGGTTGTGCACAGGAACAAGGAGGGAAGAGGCAGCTAGAAGCATAGGCACAGAGCAGAAGAGAAATCATGTCTGATCTAGTTGGTAAAAGAAGGACTAGCCTAAGAAATTCACCTAACACCATGCTTATCTACCATTACCCAACATGCTATCAAGTCTGTTCATAGAGGCTGGAGTTTCGGAAGGAAATGGACCTTTATTTTCCCATGCTGGGATGTTGTGTCTGGGTGTGCATGCATGTGTGTACGTGTGAGTCTGTGAGTGTCTGGAAGAGAGATCGACTCCAGGGCACTCACACTAAGCTACATCCCCAGTCACTTTTAATTTTTACAGTCTTGCTAGTCCATGGAGGACTCAAACTTATAGTCCTCCTGCCGTAGGTTGCTTGAGTGCCAGAATTACAAATGTGTCTGAAAGATGAGTTTAAGGAGGAACTCTGGTGTGTGGAAAGGACTCTACATCCCCTGACTGCAGTGGAAACCAGAGTCCAAGGAAGAAGAATTTGTGCTGCTTCTGGAGAATAGGAGCATGAAGCGAGCTCTGCTTTGTAATGATATCCCAGCAAATCTGCCCTTGAACGACTCTGGATTTTGACAAGCTTGAGAGCCAGGAAGGTTTCTCGGCGGTTGCTCTGAGTTTCTAGAGGAAAGGTTAGCCCCGTTTTAGAAACAGATTTAAGACTGTGTTCACAAAAAGTAATGACAGCCACTGACCTTCGGGAAATTATTATTATTATTATTATTATTATTATTATTATTATCATTTTTTGAGACAGGGTCTCGTTTTGTAGTTCAGGCTAGCCTTGAACTCAGCAATCCTCTTGTCTCTGCCTCCTGAGTGCTGGGATTACAGGCGTGAACCACCACGCCCATCACTGTGGTATGTGGTATTGATTGCTGGTGGGCATGAGTCACCACGCCCAGCATTGTATGTGGTTACGGGGGATCGAACTCAGGACCATTGCACTTGCGAGGCAGGCGCTGGAACCACTGAGCTAAATCTCTGGCCCCATATGAGTGTCACGTGCTAAATTCACCAAAGCTGACACTTCTGACTTGATCTCTCAGTGATGTTTGGATCTCAGACCCCAGTCTGTGACAGTGAGGATCAGGTAGAGAATCCTGCCACGCCAACCTCAGAGAAACCAGGAAGGAGAGACATTAAACATGAGGTATGTACCTTGGTGAAAGCTCACCTGGGCTGAGAGGGCAAAGAGAGTGTACCCTGAAAAGAGATAATGGAGTGGGGGCACTGGGCTTAACCCAAGGGGTCAGGGAAGCCTATATGGAAAGCTGAAATCTGAAAAATTGCTGGTAGTTAGTGAGGTTTGGATGGGTCAGGAGTAGGGGAAGCATTCAAGACAGGAGATATATGGAAGTATTGAACAAAGTGAGACATTAACAGATGGAGAGGATTACCGCATGGCTGGCAAGGGGCTCTTCTGCCTCTGTAATGTCCTTAGTCTAACTTCAATAACCACTAGACCCTCACACCGCCTCTTTTCTTGCCATACTGTTACACTTTTGATTCCCAGAAAGCAGAGATCTCTGCCTCTGTGTTCGGGGTGTAATTTCAGAAGACAGGAGCAAGTGTCTCAGGAACTGAGGCTGAAAAGAGGGAGAAACATGGACTGTTGCTAAGTGCTCCTGCTACGGTAACTTGTTGGTCCTCTGAAGACCTCATGAAGTAAAACAGAAACCTCCTGGAGGAGTCCATGAGTGGGCAGGGAAGAGGCGGCATAGTGGAGTCTTTGGGTGTGGTGTGCTGATAACCTCATACATCCTGGTGATTCAGGATGGGTGCTAGGCATTTCACAGTCTAGCCTTGTCAAGGAAATTCTTCAATAGGTAGAGGAATATGGTGGGCTGCTGTTGCGCAGCATAGCTAAGAGTAGAGTGGAGGAGAGATGAATGTAAGGTTTAGGGGAGATGCAGAGAGTCTCTGTGGCACCCAGCAACCTGGTTTCTATAACTTGCTCAGAAGATCAACCATATGAGTGTCACGTGCTATCCTTCTTACTAGTCTCATAAGAAACTAAACTACTGATTATGGCTTAAATAACTGCTGTGGACTGATTGTATCCGCAAGGTCATGAGCCATAGTTCTGACCCTCAGAGTGTGAGCTGAGGGGGTGGGGCCTCTGGAAGGGAATGAAGTAGAGGGTAGTACTGTGATGAATGAGATCAGTGACCTAATAATAGAGCCATAAGAGATGATCTCTGTTAGGTGAGATGCAAAGAGAACACAACCATTGTTATGCCCAGAGGGGATCCTTCGCAGAGTTTCCCTGTTCCCTGTTCTCAGACTTCCAGCCTTTAGGACCATGGGAAGCTGGTGTCTGTTGTTTGAGCTTGTGGTCTATCTGGTTACTTTTCTTATTGCTGAGACAAATTGCTCAAAACCCAAAATTAAAGGAGGCAAAGTTTATTGTAGTTCACAGTTTGTAGAAGTTTCAGGTCATAGTTGGCTGGATTCAAGGCAGGATGATATGGAAAGGGGGCATCACAGAGGAGAAATAGTTCATTGTGGGCAGAAGGCAGGAAAGCAGCTAAATAGCTGAAATGCAGCAGATGATGAACAGAAGACCTATTTTCTGGTCCTTGTATTCTATTCAAGCTAAATATACTTCAGGTGGGCTGCACTCACATCTGGGTTAGGCCTTCCTGTTATCCATACCCGGAACTATGCTAAACCAGTCACTGGACTAACCTAGTGATCACACACTCTTAATCCCAGGATCATACCTTCCAGATCCAACTACCTTTGAAAAGCCCCACCTATGACTGCATGAGTCTTTAGGGAATCTCTAGACACAAGCTGTAACAGTCAGTTTGCCATAGACTAAGGCGATGATCCATCAGGCCCAGTGCCCTCTCCACACCTTTCCCTTGGCCCATCCTGCAAGGTTTTGAAGCTCATTTGATTCCAGAACACCCTTATTTATAGGTGAGGCATCCACACAGCTCTGTCCCACCTCATACCTTTGCACCTGTATTAGCTCTCTTTCCAGCTTGTTCCCTTATCTAGCATGTTGCATATAATCCTACTTTCCTTGAGGAGTTTCCCATATGGGTGACCCTTTAGCAACCAGTCTTCTATGCTGGGTGGGACCCAAACCTTCTGCCTTGAACAAGCTATCAGTTGATGTCAGGGCCCTGCCCAGCAGTGCAGCTGTTCGGTATCTGTAGGTGATGTTGAAGTCTGGCTAAGCAGGGTGAGTGCACCTGAATCCAGTAGCTCACTATAAGACATCATTAGGGCGTTGCATACGATGCCTCCCTCAGTGTGTAGAGCTGCTTAACTGTTCAGGACCAGATTACCTGCTGATCACCCCATTCCCTGACTCTCCAGGCCTCAGCCAATGGACAGGTTATATGTAAGGCTTTTTCCTATGCCTGACCCCAACTGCCTGTATATAAGCTATACTCCTGCTCAATAAAGATGGAAGTGATTCTTCAAAATCATCCCCAGAGTCTATGTCTTGACTCTTCACCTCACCCTCTTTGTTGGGCTTAAGAAACCAGCTATAAGCAACCACAAGTAACTGTTCCTGGGTAGGAAAAATACTCTTT
The DNA here is from genome assembly GCA_004025085.1 of Thryonomys swinderianus. Taxonomy (NCBI): domain Eukaryota; kingdom Metazoa; phylum Chordata; class Mammalia; order Rodentia; family Thryonomyidae; genus Thryonomys; species Thryonomys swinderianus. Next base: position 29,460 of record PVIC010009089.1, on the reverse strand, counting down.
CTCTCTGTCTCTTTCTGTCTCTCTCCTTCATCTCCTCTCTCTCTGTATTTGGTTGTATTTTTGACTTAATTAATTAAAGGGGCAATTGCTTCATGGTTAACCCTATAAATCATTAAAATAATCACACATTTCAGTTTGTGGAATCAGATGGCTTCAGAAACTGATTAAAAATTTGGGATAAACAGAACACAGGAAGAAGAGGCAAAACAATGCAATTCGGACCAGGATCTGGATTCCATGATAGACAGTCATGTTTCTGATCTTTCCAGATTTGTGAACCCTGTTTCCACCTGAAAATTCAAAGGTACTATTTTTTTTTCTCATGACTTCCACTGGCAGAAGCAAAGAGTTTTTCCACGTGGGAATCCTGGTTTCTATAGAGAAGCTTCAATATGTGTAAGGAGAAATGGTCTATCTTTGAACCCACTGACTCAAATATCTAAGTACAGGGAGATTCATAAAACTAAAAACAAAATCTAGTGACAGCACTCTATAGTTCATAAATGTATTTCAAAATAATATCAAGGCATGGTGGTCAGTCATGGGGATGGTCACAGACCAGGCATCACACGTCACCTGGAGGCTAAGAGCTCAAAGGTAGTTGTCCAGGTGGGTGTGTGGTGAGCCTTAGCCTTATTTAGCAGGAACCACATAGCCAGCACTTCTCATAACTCTGTGCTGAGAATAACTGAAGGCAGTGGCACCGCTAAAAGGGACGTTGAGGTACTGGCTGTACTGCCCTGCGCATGCTATTACTGGAAGAAACACTGTCCAGGCTGCATCTCTCAGGCTTGGAGTGTTCCTTTCTGTTTCTGTGTCCACCTTTCCCTGCCAAGGACGTACAACATGACCTTTTTCCTGTGCTTGTGACACAGTTACATAACTGTGATCTTCTTCCTGAGTCAAGATGACCCCAGGGACAGGTCTGTGGCTGGCTTAACTGGTGAGAAGGTGGTTGTGGAAATAGTGAAGTTGAGTGTTCTTCTTCCGGGCTCTGACATCTCCTGGCTGTGTATCAAAGTTGAGTTGCTTCTCCTCTCTGATCATCTGTCTCCTCTGTGTGATGGGTTCAGGGTACCCAGTGTCTTTAGAGGGCTGTAAGAATTAAAGAATACACAGCCATGGGCCAGGTTGGCAACACACATGCCTTTGGACCTCAGTGACCGGGCTTTCCTTGTTGTGGACAAAGCTTGTCAGCTGTGGACTTGCTCTACCCCTGGAGTGCTCTTCGAACTCTTACAGTCTCAAAGGACTCTGGAAAAATGGAGATTTGAAATGGAACCTAATTCCCAAGGTTGTCATGAGAGCTGAATGAAAGAAACACTGCAGTGTGTGTGTGGGTGGGGGGGGTACTCCTGGGAGCACTTAGAGAATGTGGGCTCTGCAAAGTCTTATTGTTAATCCTTCCTTTGACACCCACCCCAAATGACCTGCCATGCATTCTTGTGTTCAGAAACTCTTCAAATGTACTGCCAAGGGAACCCTGCAAACTCCAATTGTGAAGATCTAGTTAGACCGCTGATAGAATCAATATTATTCAAACTAATAATGGACTGGAAAGGGAAACACGTTCTGTTCATAAAGGAGACTACGGTCTGCTTAAGGACATGCCTGATAATATCAGAAATAAAATGCGTGGCAGCATTCAGCAGAAGCACATGGAACAGGTCGTCCTTTGGATTTATACGATGAACTTCTTCAGAGAAAACGGTGCTTTTTCTCCATGCATTCATCCAGCCACTGTCTTTCTGTTGACTGATATTATTTCAGAACTAACTGGCAGGTTAGGGGAAACTGACCTTAAATCTATTCATTCTACGGGAGATGAATAGACAGAAACTTCAGTCTTCTGGATTTCTTTTCCATCCAGATTTCATACTAAAATATGTCTAGGACTATCAGAACCTTTATGAAGGGTAGAAATGAAAAACCATTTAAATAATGGCTCTGAAATTTCAAATATATTAATTTCAAATCCATGCTGAGAGTAATAACCAAACTGCTCTCCGCAGACATATTATTAGGTAAATCCATATGTGAGGTTGGATCTAGTGCTTGTCCCACCCTTGTGATTAATCAAAATGTGTCATAATCCTAAATGGCAAACAGATAAACAAAGCCTTCAAATTTGGTTTTAAGTATCTCAAAGCCTGAGGGTATTTGCTATTTTTCTCAGTAATCACATTTTTTTCCCATTGCCTGGTTCCTATTTTCTAAATCAGTACAAACATATTGAATATGACTTGGGGGTTTGGAGGAAACTAATTGAAATGATGTTTTATGTGATGACAGCATTTTGGAAAAACAGTGGTGATAAAAGTCGTGGGCAAAAGACCTTGTCTCACAATTTCTCCATGCGTCCTGCCTTCTATTTTTAAATTGTTAATCAAAGCTGCTGGCTTATTGCTTATGGAGAGATAGAACAAATCTTTATATCCCAAAAGCTTTTTAAATTATTCACTGTGCTTACTACTTTGCTTCTGAAGGGAGATTATCCTTTTTAATTGGAAATCTTCTATTATTTGGGCCTGAAATGTTTGAAAGAATAAGTTCAGGTGCAGCCACTATTAATAGCCCACTGGAAGAAAATACGATAAAGGACAGGTTGCATAGAAGCTTTTCACTGCCAGGCACGTTAACCCAGTCATTGTCATTAATCCTGCCCCCAGCTTGCAGCATGAATGGCCTGGGTCCTCTTCCTATTTTATCAAGTGCTCCATAAGCTCAGCGTCTCTTTTACTTAAAGCAGTACCACTGTTTCTTTAGTGATATTACCCTGAAGATTAGGTTGTTAGGTTTTCACTGTGTTCCAGGCACAGACTGTCCACCCTGTGTGATCCTAACATGGGGACAGATAGGGAGATCGATTTCTATCCTTCCTTTCAGGAAGTCAGACCTGCCAGGGTGTCTTCTAACACTAGGGTGGCAATGTGAAGATTTCTGATGAACAGAGGGTAAGGGAAGAGCCAGACTTGTTTTAATAATGTCATAATAGTCCCAAGAAGGGCTTCAGACTCAGGCAAGCTGAGGATAATTTTGTCTCACCTGTAATCGAATGTAAGTACAGTGACTTAACACACCTAATACGGTGCCAAGAATCTAGCACAGAAGAGCTTCAGAAAGGACACTAACGTTCACAGGTAGAGACGAAAGGCTTCCAAGGAAGAAGGAACGAACCCAGGGCAACATTAGCTCAGAGAAGAAGGAAGTCCGCTTCAGAGGAGTCTGAGACCTGGTTCGCATCCTGACCAGGCAGCATTGGTCCCTTCGTCTGTCAGGCGTGAGAATCTGAGTGCTCCTGGCAGGGATTGCTGTGAAAAATTAAAAAAGTGAAGCGCCTCTAAGACCACTCAGCTAGTAATTATTATTCAACTTGTAAATGCAAATGAAAGGAACCATCTACTCCCTCTTTTGCATTTTCTTTCTTTCTTTCTTTCTTTCTTTCTTTCTTTCTTTCTTTCCTTCCTTCCTTCCTTCCTTCCTTCCTTCCTTCCTTCCTTCCTTCTTTCTTTCTTTCTTTCTTTCTTTCTTTCTTTCTTTCTTTCTTTCTTTCTTTCTTTCTTTCTTTCTTTCTTTCTTTCTTTCTTTCTCTTTCCTTCCTTCTTCCTTCCCTCCTTCCTTTCTTCCTCCCTTCCTTTCTTTCCCTAATCTGAGACAAGAGTAGTTACTATACACAAAACGGCTTTCTGGAAAGCAACTTGCTGCTCCCTGTTTCCATGTTTCCCCTGAAAATCAGTACTGACTTTTCACCTCGAGGTTGGGAATAAAAGTACATTCATCTAACGCGCCCATAGCCACTTCAGTAGTTTGGGCCGGACGAGACCCCATCCTTGCCTGTGGCTGAGCCCTGTATGCCCGGTGCCCATAGAATCTGCCAAGACTGTCAGAAGCCCCCAGATCCTTGCTTTCTCCCAGGCGGGCAGCCCCGGACCCTGGAGCACGGCAGCACGGCCCCACGTGGAGGGCTTCTCGCCCCTGTGCCACTGACAGTTGCAGAATCCCGTGCCGTGTGGCCGGCCCAGCTTCCCCAGGGGCCAAGTTGAAGAGGTGTCATGTCCTGAGGCCCAGGGAACAAACGGGTCAGCTGATGAAGCAGGGGGTATTTCATCTGTAAGAGTGCTCGAAGGCTTTGCTCACGACATGACTCCCATTAGAATTTAGCTGGTGACACAGCACTTCTCCTTGAATCAGACAGGAAGAATGACTTCCCTTTGAGTCAGGAAGGCCAGTACGCTCAGTTTTAAACTTACCGTTCCAAGGCGGTAACCATGGAGACGTGTTTTGATGTAATCATCCCATCCTTTCTCTGTACTGCAATTACCCCATTTAAAGAGTGAAATCTTTTTCTGTGTGATAGTTTAAAAATATACGTATGCATTTTCATTTTTGAAATCTATTGAGACATAGTACCGATCCCATTATGGTTTGGATTTGGAACATCCTGCAAAACTCATGCGGTGAAGGATTCGTTGCCCACGTGCCGACCTTTTGGGAAGCAATTAGACGGCGAGGCCTCCAGGCCCAAGAAGTGGACTCATCCACCGCTGCAGCTGTCACTTGACCCTGTTGCTGGGAGGCACCAGAGCCGAAAGGGGGCCTGTCTGAAGGGAATGGGCCAGAGAGACCCGATCTGACCCGGGGCTTCCGCTGGTCCTTGGCACCCGCGCACGGTGCCCCACTCTCTCAGCCTTCCTCGGCCGTATTTTGCCTCACTGTATGTCTGAAGTGCCGAAGCGGAACACGGAGTGGGACCTCTCAAACTGACAGTCAAAACAGAGCTTTTCCCTTTGACATTGATATCCTCAAGTATTTTGCTATCGTGACCAAAACGTGATTCTCACACACCATGTATTTGTGACCTGAGAGGGCACAATTCAGTGGTTTTCGGTAGGGTCACAGATATGCACAACCAACACCACAATTTTAAGACATTTTTATCGCTCTAAGAACAAAACCCCTTAAGCCATCACCTGGCTCCTCCCCTTGATGAAAGGAAGCCCTAATCACTATAGACTTTTCCTGGGGTCTCGCTTCTCGGCCTTTTGGCTAAGATCAAGTGTAGAATTTTCCTGTGTTGTCAAGTTCGTGAAAATGGAATCACGTGTGGTACGCAGTCTCTGTGCTTGGCTTCTTCCACCTGGCACAGCTTCATCCATATTCTAGTGTTTGATTATTTTCTACATTCCACTGTACAAATTCACCACATTTTGTCATTTCATTCATCAGGTGATGGACATTTAGGTAGTTTCCTCCTACTGCCTATTACAAAGATGCTGCTCTGAATGTTCCTGTGTGTGGGTACACATCCGGAGGGAGGTGCTGGGTCAGATGGTCACTCTAGGTTCACCTTTGAGGAATTGCCAGGCTTTTTGCTAATGTTTTTCACACTAACAGTGTATGATCTAATTTCTACATACTTGCGGGCTTTTCATGGCCTTTGCAGTAATCATATTATTTGGATTTTCATGTCCTTGATAGCTAATTATGGAGAGCATCATTTGATGTTGCTATTCATCATTTGCCCATCTTCTCTAGAGAAATGTCTATTCATGTCCATTTCCAATTTTTAAATTGGACTATTTTTAAAAATTTATTTATTTATAATTCTTTATTGGTACAATTTATATACATTTCACAATCACACATAACATCAAGGAATTTGTACCAATATATGGCACAAGTTAATTCTCATTTTTACCCATATCCCTACCCACCCACACCTCCCCACCCCCTATATACATGCTGTTTTATTTTCTTTCAGAATCATATTTATTCCTTCCCCTCATTACATTCCCACACAAAATTTCCTTTGGAAACTTCCCATTCTACAAAAACTGTCATACTTTCTAGAGCTCATTTGTGTCTACAGGTGCTCATATCAAAGAGAAGATTCAGTATTTGCCTATCTGTGATCTATTTATTTCACTTATTAGTGTGTCCTCCAGGTGTATCCATTTGCACATAAATGAATCAATCTTGTCATCCTGAACTATTTTTATTTTTTAAAAAGTGGGTTAACTATAGGTCTTTGATGTACTGAGTTAATTTTTACATATATTTTATAGTGGCGTTCCAATTTTATTCTCTTACATGTATTGAATTGTCCCTGTACCACTTGCCGAAAATACTTTCTTTTCTCATTTAATTTCCTTGCATAAAATTAACTGCATTAATTGGGCATAAATATATTTGGTTTATTTCTGGGGTTCGCCATTCAATTCTATGGATTTGCATGTTTATTGTTTCTAGTACCATACTATTTTAATACCTTTAGCTTAGCAGTAAGTTTTGTAACTAGAAATTGTGTGTTTTTAACTTTTCTATTATATTTATGTTCTCTGAATTCTCCATATGAATTTTTGAACCAGCTTGTCAATCTCTGCTACCTGATGAGAATTTGATAGTGGTTTTTTTGAATTTGCAGGACATTTATTTGGGGGGGGGTATTGTGTTTTTAAGGTTGTTAAGTGTTCTGCTCTGTGAGCATAAGCTGCCTTTCCATTTACCTAAGTCTTCAATTTTTTGGAAAATATTTTGTAAATTTTATAATGTAAACTTCCCACTCCTTTTGTTAGTTTATAAGTATTACATTCTTTTGGATGCTATTAGAAATGGTGTCAGTTTCTTAATTTCACTGTCAGTGGCTCACTGCTACTGAACTAAGACAGAACAAACTTGGTATTTTAATCTTGTGTCTTGAAGGCTTACTAAACTCATTTATTAATTATGTTAATTTGTTAATGAATGTCTTGGCTTTTCTGTGTATAAATTTAAGACATTTGCAAATGTAGTTTTTCTTCTTCCTTTCAAATCTGGATAGACATTATTTCCTTCTCTTACCTGATTGCTCTAGGTAGAACTTCCAAAACTGTGTTGAAAGAGGGATCAGGCAGGGGAAGGGAGAATATTTAGTCTTACATTACTAGATATGGTGCTATGGTGTTTTGAAGGAAACTTTATTAAGTTGAGATACATATTTTTCCTACAGTCCATCACATACATCTTTTGGTAGTATGCAGGAAATAAAATACGAACAAAAACTAAAACCCTTTATAAGGATTATCACTACTGGACAGTAGAAACTTATCTTTAAAATTTTCCTAAATTCTGAATTTTCAGGTGTGAAAATAAGATTATTTCCCTGAACCAGGAAGACACATTCTGGAATGATGTGGTACTTTTGGCTCTTTTCCCATACAGCCTATTCTTTGGATTCCTTTGAGTTCGCTGGAGACTCAGCAGGCACTTGTCCTGGAGATGAGAGGTGGCTGTGCCCTGGGGAGCCGAGGGAGGGCTGGGGGCGGGTCCGCAGCAGGTGCTCGGGCCTCACTACTGTGCCATTCATACACTCCTTTTCCTGGTGAAAGGAATCTGTCTGTCTATCTATATATCTACTATCAAAATGGTATTGAAGGTTGAATACAGGACCTTCCCACTGAGCTACATCCCTAGCCCTCTTCTTATTTTTTATATTGATACAGGGTATCACTAAGTTGCCAACTTGCCCAGGTGGGGCTTGAACATGTGACCCTTCTGTTTTAGCCTCCCATAATGCTTACAAATGAGTGCCACCATACCTGGTATAGGAGAGATAGTTTAGAAACGTCTGTAACCTATAAAGCTGAAAAAAAGAATACATAATGCTGCATACCTGCACAATGGCTTTAATTCTTCATCTGAACTCTGATTTGAACATGGTGGAAGATCTGGGTTTGGAAAACACTCATAGTCTTCCAGTTTAAAAACAGGCCAATTTAGAATTGAACTTTTAAAGAAAGAGGTGGTTCATGATGATCTCCTGTGGGATCTGGCGCTGAGGGCTGGCACATAAACTCTGGTGAGAAGGTGGGCTCCCGTGAGGGTCCACGCTGGCAGCAAGCCGGGGGCGGGGAGTGAGGTCCCTGCGAGGGCCGAGCAGTGCGAGGTCAGCTTGTTCCTTCCTCGGCTACTCACATGTGCATCAGGGCCTTCGGGGGGCCTGTGACCGCGGCTGCCTTTAATAAGCTCGCTTTAGAGTTGGTACTTACAGCAGAGTGGAAATGTGAAAGCTGCTGGAGGAGCAGCAGCTTCCAGGCTTATCTATGTGAGATAAGGTTCTGGGAAGCTAAGGGAAGGTCTGCCTAGGCTGCCTTGAAGTCCTATCAGTGTTGCTATCACATCTGGAGTGTCCTCCGGAAGCCTCACCGCTGGAAGGTGACTGCATGATAGGGATAATTTACTCACCAGTGGATTAGTCCGCTGATGAGTTCAGCAGATGGGTGGGCCCTTAGGAGATAAGGCCTGGGGGCAGAGGTGCCTCACTAGGCATGTAAGCTGGAGTGGTTGGTCTCGCTCCCCTGCTCCTCCTTTATTCCTCTGCTTCCTGGCTGCTCTGATATGAATGTCTTTCCTCTGCCACTGGGCCATTTCTGCCCTGGAGCCATGCTGCCATGAACCGTAACTAAAAGAAACCTCTCCTCCCGTAAGTTGTAGCATCCACTATCCTGCTCCAGCAATGAGAAAGTGACTAAGATGAGCAGTAGTGTGCACTCATATGCAAACACATATTACAAATGCACACATTTATGAGCCATGTACGTACATACGTATCCACACCCATGTACACATATGAACACAAACAAATATACACAAACATATACAGACATATCCATGGAAACAAAGATGCACATAGGCACACACATACAAATGTCCATAAAACACACATGTTACAGTGCACAACACATATATCCATATATGTACTCATATATGTCCACCTTCATGAAAGCACCCAAAGACTCTGCATATGCATAAGCAACACTCATACTCATGTAAGAATACATCAACCTGTATGCAAAAATACACAGGCGTACATATATGCATAAGTCATTTTACCACCATAGACCAGTATGTCCTTATGTCCACAAGTAATTTGTTATTGAAAAATAGCATATGATCTACACATTTAAGTAAATAGAAGTGAATGACACAGTATGTACCCACAACCTCACTTTCTTGTGTTTTTCTAAGAGACAGGGTGACAAAGCCAAGGGTTCAGGAATTGTCTCCGAGGTCTCAACAAAGACTGCCTTAATACTGTGATTAAAATGAGAATTTTGGTGACTTTTACTATCATTTTCACTTAACCCATGGTTGTTTTTCAAAAGAGAAGAGTCTGGGCCAGAGATTTAGCTCACTGGTTCCAATGCCTGCCTAGCAAGAGCAAGGGCCCTGGTTCAATCCCCAGTAACCACATACAACAATACCAGGCGTGTTGACTCACGCCCACCAGCCATCAATACCACATACCACAGGGCCGG
>PVIC010009089.1:0-20064 GCA_004025085.1 Thryonomys swinderianus | reverse complement strand
TTGTTGACCACGTTAAAAATCTCTAGTGTCTGTGTATGATTTTTTTTTTTTTTGACACAGGGTCTCATTTTGTAGTTCAGGCTGGCTGTGAGCTCACTATGTAGCTCAGGCAAACCTCAAACTGAGCAATCCTCCTGCCTCTGCCTCCTGATTGCTGGGATTGTAGGCGTGACCCAACACACCCAGCAATGTGGTAAGTGGTCCTGATCACTGGTGGGCGTCACCATGCTCATTATTGTTGTATGTGGTTACCAGGGATTGAACCAGGGACGCTGTGTTTGCGAGGCAGGCACCGGAACCACTGAGCTAAATCTCTGGCCCTGTGTATGATATTTTTATACTTCATCTTATTCTTTAAAAACATGTACTTGCTTCCTATTCTCTACAGATTATAGATTGAAAAAAAAAATAAAGCTTCTTACATTCACTTTTTGAAAAACATTATTTCTGAGTTTTTCTTTAAAGCATGACACTAATTTTGAGTTCATGTTGATTTCAACACTCTGATGCTTGTAAAGTATCTTAATTACTTCCAAGTTCTCCAACCTGCCCAGCTGTTTTTCTTCCCAACTAATTTTTGGTTTAAATTGGCAGATAATTTATTTTACTTCAGAAGACTTTTTGTCAAAATCTAGGTCAGCCCATCAGAGTGATATTTATGTGACTATCTTCTGTCAGGAGGAAAATGTGGGGAGATTTAGCGGAGCTGCACAGCTAGCTGAAAGGGAAATATTTCTGTTATCTATCATCTCCAGAGAGTCCCTAAGTTAAGCCTTTGGAAGATTTCACTGTACATATCTGCCTGATGTTAAAGATGCAATTGTAAGTAATCTCTATCATTCTCTCTGCAGGTAGTTTAAGGCTTGTATCTGTGAGGTACTAAGGATTCTATTACACATTTAAGTGTACTATATGCTAATCTTTATTTTATAACTATGTAGTAATTGCTACACATTATTCAATTTCTTTTAAAAAATTTTTGAAGAAAAATGAGCAGGTTTATTTTCAAACAGATTTAAAATGACACATTTGTTTGTACAACAGGAAATACACACACACACACATACACATATGTGTATATACTCCAGGACTCCTGCACTCACCAGCATTGGCATGTATTCCTTATACAAAGTGATGTAGCACTCACATGTGACTTAGGAATATCCTCGTATATATTTACATAATCTCCAAACTACTCATAAAACCTAATAAAATGTAAATACAGTATGACTAGCTGTTATACTAGAGAATCATGACAAGAAAAAAGAGTCTGCACATGTTTAATACAGATACATTTAAACAAATACTTTCAATCTATAGTTAGTGAAATCCAAGAACGCAGTACCCTCAGAGAAGGATGCTGACAGGATAACTACATAAACTAAACAGTATTCAGGATCGTGACATTCAAACAGATGTAAAAAGTGATTCGTCACATGGGTACATATAATTCCTCACTTTCCAATGAGGAAAAAAAATCTTGTTTTCTTGCTGCTTTCTAAATGACAAAGTAAGAGCAACTTGCAAGTTCTCATTTGAGATATTCTCTACTTAAGCCGAATGTACAAGATGCGCTAGGAGAATTCAGTGAATGTTTCAATTTTTAAGAAAATTATCGCAGTGAAAGACACATTGCCGTGACTCTACTTCAAAACACTTCCCCTCAATCACATATCTCTGTCCTACCGTTCTTGGCGGTTTCTGGAGCAGTCTGGACGTCCTTTTTCATGCACGTCTTTAGTCGCCTAGTCATGGCTGCCTCGATAACCCGAAGTGACTTGAAATGTTATCTTTCACGGTCCTTCAGGTTTTGGGGGAAGAGTCAGTGGTATCATGGTGCAAAAGCCCATGAATAAATTAAACGAGGACCTACTATTTCATCTCTAGGAGCCTATCTTTCCACTTAACAGGACTTGGCAGCGTTCTTTTTACCACTTCCTGTGAAGACTTCCGCCAAAGAGGATTTCCGGAACTGGTTCAGAAACTGCCAAGGATGATGGGATAGGGGTGTTTGAGGAGAGGGGCGGGATTTTGAGATGGATTAAAGGCAATCCGTCTTTTATTATAATACATTTTAAAATGTAAATGTATGTGTATTGCATATTTTGAATACCCTTTGTATAAGCTATCTTTGTACATAGTTAAAAAGCCAAATGGGTAAACCATTTCTATTTAAAATTTTTATTATTGTTTTTAAAGTATGGGATAGATGTAAAATGTTAGAGGATCTTCATTGAATGCTTATAATTAATGAATACACTAAGAATTGTTTGGCAACTTTTTGTTTTTATAATTTTATGCCACTCTCTTAATTCTACTTAAATATGTTTCATAGTTCACTAACTTTAACCACTGCTTCATTGCAGTCATAATTTGGAAAACTGAGTTAAAATAACTTAGTATTCAAAACTACCATAGCAGTTGGAACTGTTCAACCATCCAGCACTTAGTGGCTTTTTTTTTTCAAGGATAGTTTATGTAACAGTAAGTTCATTCTCTAATTTACAAAGTGGAAATCTAAACATTTCTCGATATCTTTAATGTTATAAAGCTCCCCCTACCCTGAGTTGTATAATGCCGTCTGCTGGAGGCACAAGTGAATTCCAAATAGAGTCATGATGAATCTTGCTCTTCCTTGAGCAAGTGCACAAGTACTCACAACAGGCCCAGTTATGTCCTTTGACCTCATTTTACCCATCTTTCCATCTGTCTGCACATCCATCCAGTAATCCATCCATAAGTCAATCCTTCCACCCTTATCAGTTGTTCTTCCATATATCCATCCCTCCCTCCATTTCTGTCTCCATTCACCTATTCATTCATATGTCATCCTTTCATCCATCCACCAATCTACTTATCTATCCGTTGATCCATATATCCATCTGTTCATCTATTTCTACAACTCTTCAATTATCAGTCCAGCACCAATCAATATCCACTTCAGGAATGGGTCTGGAGGAGACTGAATTTTGGATAAAAGGTGACCCGTGACAAAGCATTGACTTTTGATCCGATGCTTGGGTGGGTGTTTCACTCCTGCTCATGGACAGTACCGTCTCCATTCTCCTTTCTCTCTTGTGTCCAGGAAGCTGACCTGTACGGATAGCATCACACATTTTGAAAGTTCTGGCTTCTGTTGGATTCAGACAAGGAGAACACAACAGGAGATTGATGGCAAAGAGTGATCAAGTGAGGTCCTGTTCTCTCTCCTATTCTTGTACTTGGCTTAAAAAGCATACTGCCGAGAGTATTGTCTTCCTCCTTCTTGTTCCCACATGTTTATACATATAATCAGGGGCACTGCTATTCCCATTCTTCACTGTCATGAACCCTGTAGAAAATAAACTGTACATGAGATGGTGTGTCCCAGGTAGTGCCCAATACAGCTCTTTCCTTTATAAGATGCCTCTGCGGAGCTAGAATCATCTCATCAATTGCTTTACCTGACTGTCATCTTGCCTAAAATTGATTCAACATATGTGTCCCTTGACTAAATTTCCACTTCCAGAAAGATTGATTTATTAGACTTTTTCCTTTTATTTAGAGAGGTATATTTTTAATTGTTTAGCAATATTTCAACAAAATGCCAACGTCCTTGAATAAAAACATCAATGCTTCTAATTGCTTTGTAATTGCCCCTTAGTCACCACTGGCATGTTCTCTTAGCCTCTCTGTGGACCTGTATATCTTGAGATTAACAGAACCATTGTAGACCTGTGGTGCCCGTTTTCTGTGTCCAGAGTAAGTCTTCAGACACAAGTTTCCACAAATGTTAAAAAGGTGTACTTTTCTCCATATGGTCAAAAATGTCATGAAAATCAAGTGTTTTATAACTAAGGATTCTTCATCCATGAACAAATAAATTCCATTTTAACTTCACATTTGAGTATCTATTCATTATAATAGACAAAAATAACTAAAATGCTGTAGAACAATGTTTCTACTGCCGAGGCCTAATGACTACTGGGGTTAAAACAAAGGTGCTCAGATCCAGTGGGGCTAAGTTCTGAGTCTTCTGGTCTCCACCTCAGGGATGTCACAATCTAAAACTGCAGACGAGCAACAAGTGGTCTCAAAGTACTTTAAATTTTCCCTGCAATTTTTTTTTTTTTTGAGACAGGGTCTCACCTTGTAGTTCAGGCTGGGCCTGAGCTCACTATGTAGCCCAGGCAAGCTTCGAATTTAGCAATCCTCCTGTCTCTGCCTCCCGAGTCAGTGCTGGGATTATAGGCATGAGCCACCATGCCTGGCCGGTCTGCAATTCTTAAACACTAAGGGGGATCCCCAAACTCTGCCCCACCCAGTCCTATGCAAATCATTCAGATTTTACCCATTTAAATGAAGTCTGTTGTAGAGCTTTGCATTGTATATAAAATCAGTGACGCACACATATATGCACTGACAGCAAAGACCTTACTATTTGACTCCAAGTAGTTCTAAGAGGCTTAGATTCCATGAAGAATGATAATGACAGTGACAGTCCTTCCAGCCACAGGATGTGGGGTTGATGTGCTCTCTATTGTCTCTGATGCCCTCTTCTCAAAGGATGATGACCTGGATCAGGATGCAAACATGGTCACGTAGCGTTTGTGTGCTGCAGAGAGGAAACGTGAGGCTCAGTTACCTGGATCCTGGTTTTCTGTAACAGAAAACTAGCCACCTAGAGCAGACTCCTTGGCCCGGGGAATGTCTCAGTAATGAGTATTGAGACCACATCCACTGGGCCAGGAGTATAAAGGAATAACTCACTGCCAGGTGCACAAGGAGCTGCATCGATCAGAGAGTTACTGGTCCTAGGCCACTTAGGATTGTCTTTGTTCCCCCTTCAAGGACATAAATCAAATATAAAACTCCACTCATTATTATAAGAAATTTGAGAAATATGCAAATGAATATTCCCTAAACAAAGAGCCTGACAGTACCTTTCTCATCATCTCCATTTAAATGAAATAACAGATTCCCATAAGCTATGACATTTCTAGGATGATATTTCAGCAGGGCCACCCACTCATCTCCATGGGCTCTTAGTACATGCACAGCTTCACGGCCTGGAAGTTGAGAGATACTAGTGAGACACTGGATAGTTCAGGCGGGAAATCACAATGTGGTGTGAGGTGCTTTAAAGGCACCTGCAAAGCTCCTTAGAATTAAGAAGCTGAAATACATTTTCTTCTTTTTGCTGGAATAATATGAGTTGTCCACACACTTTCTGACCATGTTCTTCCTTTGGTGTCTGGATGCTTTTCGTCCCATTCTTTCCTCCCGTGAGAAGCAGAGACTTGTACGTGCTTCCAAACAGATTGTTCCTGATGTTTCCGCCTCCATTTTCAAAAGACACCTCATGTCAGGCCCTGACCTGGGGTGGGACCAACATACTCTACCTTGGATGAACCTTCCTCCATTCTCCAGGTAACACGGTCCCTTCACACCTTCACGTCAAGCAGATGGTGACTCTAAACTCCATGTGTGTCACTTCGTCCTTTTGGTCTGGACGTGACTTGGACTGGATATTGCTGGCTGGTCCATCCAATCACTGAGTTAAAATCTCTAATTTTTAAAAAATTTTGAGACCAAAAGTAGTTATTATAATTCCTCAAAGGGAAAAACATATTTTGTAATAGCATTAAAAAAATCAGCGGAGAGGGTGTTTGGCTTACTTATTGGCCCCTAGATACCTGACAAAGAAAACAAGAAAGAGAAAGAAAAATCTTTGACTCTAAGCATTTTTGTTCTACAAAGATCTTATGACCTTCTTTTCTAAAAAGGTTAAAAGGGCTTATTATTATTGGGTCTTTTCCAGATTTAAACTAACTTCTAATTAAACCCTAAGAAAAACAAAACAAGCCACCCTGGCACCGCCTCCGCTCTCCTTCACAGTGCTGGTTCCTGGGTTTGAGGACAATGCAGAGAAATGGGACCAGCAAGTAGAGGAGACTGGGGTAGAAAAGTAGATCCAAGCATCTCAGCTACTGGGGATGAGAGGGAGAGACAAGGAGTGGTCACTTCCCTCAGGTACAACTTTCCAACTGCCTGGCCTGTCCCCAGAGAATCCATCAGTCCAAAGCTCATGGCATTCCATGGCAGGGCTGTATGGCAGAGGGGCCTGGCAGAGGAAAAGCTCCTTCAAGGCATGGCAGCAGGAAGCAGAGAAAGAGATCAAGGGATGAGAGAGAGATGGAGCTTCCAGGGCACGTCCCCAGTGACCCATCTCCTCTGACCAGGTTCGACCTCCCAACAACACACTTAGCTGTAAAATTATCAGTGGACTAATTCTCAAAGGAATATTGCACCTCTGTGATCCAATCACCTTTCAAAAGCCTCACCCAGGAGCACATGAGGGTTTGGGGAGACATTTGGATAAAAACCATAAGACGGTGAAAGGAAGGATAAGAAGCATCCGGAAAGATCACAAGGAAAAAGTGCTTAGCAAGGGTTTCATTCTTGGCCTTGGGAGTTTTTCTCCTGTAAAGAATGGCAGAGGGGTATTTAAAAATACACATTTAAAGTCCAGTCACTAGTACTGATTTTCTATTTATAGATTCTATACCCACTTGGCCAACCCATGATTTCTAGCAAACACAGAAGTCTTTGCAGTTTCCTGAACTGATGCAAATCCATAGCCACAAAAGGATCTTGCACTTATCACAAGGATGGCATTTATTCTAACTGGTGTCATTTAACTGTCATTTGACTTTAACTGTTATTTGACTATTGGCAGAACAGACCATTTGGACAAATGTTCAACAATAAGTTTGCTGACAAATTTTGAATGAACACAGATGGAAACTCTATAGTAAGAAATTAGATTTATTAAAGAAGAGTCATTTAACTTTCTGTTACAAATTCTCTCAAATTCTCTTCTTCGACAGCAGAAGGATCACTGCGCCATTCACACATGCGCGATAGAGCACTCAGGCCTTTGTGCCAGTTAAAGGTATGCTACGTTAATTTGCGTAGTTATCCAGTTATAATTGCACTTGAAAGATAACGTCTTTTTTCCCTTTGCACTCAAACTATTTGGAGGACTGAGTGAACACGATGTGTGACAAGCAGTGTTTAAATGAAGCATGAACCTCAGATTTATTTAGGTCACAGCGCAGTTAATAATTAATGTGGGCAGGCTCTGTTGATTTGAAAAGTTCTGAAGGGCTCGTTCACTTTGCTTCAGACACTTGATATTCCGGGTGTTCTCCGGATTCCACATCTCTAATGAGCTCCACTTTCCAGGGTGCTAATCATGTTAGGTTGTACAGGCAGAGAGAGGGAGGAAAACCATGTTAGAAACACAAACCCACACGCGCGCACAATAAAGAACCTGCCACTGTTCACTGTCAGCATAAATAGCTATAAACACGTTAAGTTAATTTGGAAATTCAGTCATCAGCAGTCTATCAGTGGAAGGCTTATCACTGACAATGTTTCCTAAACAGGTTTTAATGACATATTTGGAAAAGCCACATTATCAGAAGCAACTCACAACATTCAGTGGAGAGTCTTCAGAGCTTGGAAACAAACAGACCTAAATTCAAATCCCAGCCTTGGCCAATAGTGTGACCTCAGGTGAACTCTTGTCTTTATGTGCAACACAGGGGCCATGCAGTCATGTCACTGCCTGATGTTACTTTACTCTTTTCATTCAGGAGTTAAGTCCAAGGTCAACATGTGTCTGGTAAGGGGTCTTGTGTTACGCAGCTGGCTATCTTGAGTGGCGTCCACACATGACTCTTCTTGACTAGTGCGCTGGAATGAGACGTCCTACCTCTTCCTCCTCTGTGAGGCTCCTAGTCCCATCATGGTGATGGTGCCACACTCAGGACACAACCTAACATTAATCACCTCCCAAAGGCTCTTTCTCCAGATAACATTGCATTGTGGGAGAGAAAGTAAGTATGTGACATTGGGGGTGGGCCACGTATCTTCAGTCCTCAGTGGATTGTCTTCCTTTCGTGGAGAAGAGGAAACTGAGGCACAGGGTATGTATAACTCCTGGGTGATCATGAAACTGCACTCCTTACTGTAAATACCGTTAAGACTCATACTACCTTTTAAAGTCTAAGAACAAAGAGCTGGTTTAGAGAAACAGAGGCATGGAGTACTACTACCAATGAGGGAATCATTACCAGAGCTGCACAGTGATCCATCAGAGAAGGGATTCAGGAAGGGCCAAGGTGGTGAGAGTTTATTTAACGAAACCCCGAGGATTTGTCTCTTTTGTAGAATTATTATCCCAAGAGCACTATTCACAATTGCACTTTGAGGTCATGGATAGGTACTTTCGCTGCATTTACCTTAGAGAGTTTGTTGTGAGGTTCCTATTACTAATGAAAACTTTTACAAAATTGTGTAGGCACCAAGTAAGCATCAGATACATAATTTGTAGGAGGTCAGGGCCTGTTAACTTCAGAAAGCCCAGACCATAAGGGGCAGAGTGTAAGATTTTGGCTGCCAAAGAGGTTGATGTGTATGGACAGAGAAGTTGCATTCAGTATGGGGTGGGCTCCTCTGCAGCCCCCCAGATTCCTTCAGGACCCTGGAATATGTGGGTGAATAACCCATATAATGATAGGTTTTTGAGCCATGCATGGTGGTACACACTTGTAATCTCAGCATTCTGGGAAGCTGAAACAGCAGGATGACAAGTTCAAGCCCATCCTGGACAACTTAACAACTTAAGGAGACTTATCTCAAAGTAAATAAACAAAAGAACTGGAAATAAGTTCAGTATGAACCATTCCTGGGTTCCATCCCCAGTACTACAAAAATAAAAATAAAGATGGACTTTGAGGTCCATATAGTGGATAGGAATGGCAGGGACAAGCATGGAAGAAGGGACGGCCTCTAGCTGGCAAGCCACCATCCTGCCCAGTGAGGGGGCAATGTTGGAGGAGCATGGCTGTTGTGTTGAAAGGTCAGACTTCAGGCCTCCCTCACTCAGCCTGACGTTCATGGGGTGCAGCTGGCTGTGGGATGTGATGACAAAGGATGTAATGACATCCTTTGCTTCTTCCATCCAACAGGGGCTGCTGGAAATGAAGACTGGTCCTTCATTGGCCCTTGCCCTGCTTAGAGCCTTGAGGGGATGTTTCATCAGGAATCTGAGCTCCAAACGGTGAAGCACTGGACTCAGAATCACGCAATGCAAGGTTCTTCTGTGGGTCTCCAAGCTTGCTTTGCTGTTCACCAGCAAAAAGACCATCACTATGTTGATACACAGTTCATGGGAAAAAACCCAACATGTTAAAAGGCCATTAGTACACTGGGGGTGAGCTGTGTTCACAGGAAAAGTAATAGCAAAACCCTACATTTCAGGAAGAGTTAGAGATCCGTGGGCCAGAAATAAAGACAGTAATATCCAAATGTCCTTTTGGGATCTACTCTGCAGCTCTGTGTGGCTACGGCATGTGGAGTACAGCTAACACGGGGCACGGCCGGGTCTCTGGACCACACTCTGTGTGTCAGGCAGCAGAACCAGGATGACATCAATGCTGTTTTATCTTCTTGAAAAATCCTCCATAATTTCAAGTGAGAGGACACCATTAGGAAGGGTAATTGGCATGTTGAGGAATGTTCTCATTTCAGATAGCCGGCCGATACTCTTTCATGTGGTTTCAATGTCACTCAGCATAGACTTTAGAAGCAATTAATCAGTGCCTTAATAACCGGCTCACCACGATGCATGCGGAGGTAATTATCTGTTTAACTTCTCCAGCTGGCTGCTACAGATGCTGCTGCCAGTGTCTGGGCAGAGAGACATTCTTCATGGAGTGCGGGGATCAGGGACAGTAAGAGGAAGAGGCCCCAGGAGATGACTCTGAGCTCTGGCATTTTGGTAAGACAGGAGTTCTGTGCCAGGGCCTCACCACGGCAGTGAGGGTGCTTCATCCCAGGCCAGTGCCCATGGCAGGGAGAGATGTGTGCAGGGGAGAATTTAGTAACTTGCTGGTAAGTCCTTCTGTGTTAGAGTGCCTCTGTCTCAGACATGGGCAGGCTCTGTCTTTCTCAGAGGCCGCCAAGTTCGTCTTGGAGACCCATTCATCTCATTATCTCTGACACTGAGATGCTGGGGGAGCCTAACTTTGGTTTGCACTGTGTGCTTTGGAGCCCAAAGAGTCCAGGACATTTGGCCGTTACCCTGTGGCTGCTCAGCACATCCTCAGCCAAGAGCCATACGACCCCTTCTTGACTGCCTTCAGGTGCATTTACAAATCTTGGGCCTCTGCAGTGCTCTTTGTTTCCTGCAGAAGAAACATCTTCTCTGAAATGCTTTTGAAATACAGCCATGGGCTGTGTGTATTTGGAGAGGGTGGGTCATGCATGTGGTGGACTAGGGCATTTGGAAGGGCCTCAGAGACCACTGCAGCTATAGTTCACATGTCATTCACCCCCCAAGAGGATACTGGTCTTCTGTGTGGCAAGTAATAGGTAATAGGACTTTAAGAGATGGAGTTTAGTGGAACATTATCCTCTTAGATTATTGGGGATATTGTCCTCAAAAAGGATTAAGAATATTGCCCTCCAGTTCTTGTAGGACCCCGAGTTATTTTTGAGAGAGGATTGTTATAGAAAGACCAAGTCAGGCTTCTGCTCAACAATAGTATCCCATCATACCTTCCGACTCCTCTCTCACACACGCTTCTGCCATGATCCCATCAGTCTTGATGTGAAACAGCCAGGGGATTATCACCAGGACCAGGGCCCTGATGCTCAGACTTTCAGCTTCAGAAACATAAAGATAAATAAACCTTTTCTGTTGGTAAGTTATCCAGCCTCAGGTACTTCATTATAGAAATCAGAAATGGAAGAATACAAACCTCATTCAGCCAGCAGATTCCCATCCGGCCAGTCATTTGGCAGTGATCATGCTGACTTGTTACATGAGGAGCCACTGTGAAGGCTTAGCATCTGTGTGTCCTTACGGTACAAGACCATGAGATATGGAGAATGTTTGGAACACACTCACGGTCCTGGACATGTCATGGCTAACATTAATCTTCCAGCCTCCACCATCCCACATACAGTCTCTGTGTTTATATAACTGATTGTTCAGATAACAAGATTGGTTTGTTTCGTTTTTCTTGGTAACAAGGGTTGAATTCAAGACCTTTCACCTGCTGGACAGGCGCGGTGCCACTGAGCTACGTCCTCAGCCCTCAGACACCTCTAGGAAATAGACACTCTATGGTCCCAAGACAGCACTCTGACATCAGGCTCCCATGGGGTTTAACGTGGAACCTCCTCTGCCAGACGGCTGGCCTGGCTTGTCTCCAGACTTAGTGGCACTGGAGTCTCGGAGGTGCTTTTGGGAAAGGACTGGCCTCCTATTCAGAATGGAGGTCACTGAAACCCCTGAGGACAAGGTGAAATGTGCTTCTCTACTGACGCTCTTGGGTGGGAAGACTTCCTGGCTCTGTGCTCCCTGCACCACACTCTGGCAGAACAGTAGCTCCCAGGTTTCAGCACCATCTGTGCTCCACCTCCATCATTTTATCTTCCTGCAGTGCATAACCCTCATGTGATTTCGCTGACGTACCTTCAGCTGATCCCTATAGTGGCCTTCATAGGATAGGCACGCTTTGGTCTGGCATCTCTGAACACAGGGTGCCTAGCCACATACCGTCCAATCTGCCACTCAGACCTTCTGGATCTGCTCAGCCGTGACTCTCTGCACCTGTAAGCGCCCTGACTCTTTCCGTCTGTGCCAGCTACCAGGACCTCGCTGATCAGTCTATGTGCCTGCTGCTCAGCAACCTGGGCTGGCATGGCTCCCTGTGGTCCCTGGTGATCCACCGGCTCTATATTCAGCTACCAGCCAGTGGAGACCAGGCTTGTTTTCCCGCATGCAGCTTCCATGTTTCTCCTTGGTGGCATACCCCTGCCGCCTCTGCAAGTGGGCCCCACTTAACATCTCATGCATAGCTGAGGCTATTCTCGGTTTCATGAGAGAGAATGGTGGGCATCCCTGGCCTTCCCTAAATTAAGACTTGGCCCTGACTTAGCCTCTCTTCCACAGCCTCCCATTGGCCAGGGTCCAAAGGTGCGGCAGCTGCACTGCATGCAGCGTTTCCTCATTCTCTCTTCCTGGCACAGCCCAGGAGTGCAGACTTACCTTTCAGGACCCACTGCTGCCTCCTTCGGGCTTCTTCCGAGGCGTGTTTTGGCATGCCCGCCATCGCTCGACGCATCAGCTTGCCCCTGCCTGTGTCCTCCTGAGTCAGACAGGCTTGGGCTCGGGTCCTCTCATCACCTGTGCTCCAGGCCCTTTGGGCAGATTGGTTACTCTCCCTAGGCTGCGGGCATGCGCGACTGTCCACTCCTTCTGGAACTTTCCATGAGAGTAACAACCATATCGCACAGAAAACTCTGGGCATAGTGTCTGGGACACGGTTTATGCTCAGGACACACTGCTGTTTTTTGAAGCAGCTGCCACATCAGAACCTGCCAGCATCAGAGGATTTTTAATACGTTGCCTGTCCATAGACTCAACGGCTGTTCTTTCCTCCTGCCGCTGCCTTTCTCGTGTGTGTGTGTGTGTGTGTGTGTGTGTGTGTGTGTGTGTGTATTTCCAGCCCTTGGCCCACATCATGTCCTGGCGCAAATAATACTGTTCTGTCTGTGGCAGGAGTCGACCTGATATCTGCCATCTGAATGCAGGAAGAGGCTGTTCAGACACTGTGAGCCCCACCTGTTGACCTAAGTGTGAAGGCCCTCTTTGTCTTACAATAACCCAAATCGCTGCCTGTGCTTTGGCTTATTTCAAATAACAGACAGGGCTGCTGTTTGATGGGAAGAGAAAGGACTCTTTGAGACAGCCTGTATGATTTCCTTCATTGTTTTCTCCAAATGCGCCTTTCTCGCAGCTCCTCAGGTCAGGGTCTAGCCTGGAGCACCGGGCTGGGGGGCGGGGCTGCTACCCTTGCTCTCCTTTGCTGCAAATGGGCCACGGTGCTAAGTCTGTCTCAGCCACATGCAGGGAAGAGGAAGTGGGTGGGAACCTGCTGCAGCAGGCAGGGGAGAAGCGAGGAAGAGCCGGCCTAGTCACTCACACATGGCCAGCCTCGCCCGGGCCCTTTAGTGCAGGACACAAGCACTCCAGACAGTTTCTACTGTGTACCTACGAGATGGCGCTAAACTGATGGAGTCTTAACAAAAGCCCTAAGAGACAGGAAACAATATATGCAAATGACTGTTTACTCTCTGACCTCAATAAATACTTGCTATTATGGCCCAGTAGACTACAGTCCTTTGTAAAAGGGAAGATGCCATAAGAGCCTATTGTTATTTTCATTTATTTTTAGTCATAATTTAGAATTAATTAGATATACTTCTAATTCTCTCCTTGTACCAAACTTACAGCAAAGGGAGCCAGAGAGACCACACACCCAGGCGCAGGCCCTCTTTTTCCCTGGCCCTCCTATATATCCTGAGAGCGGGAAGGTGATTAGCAGCCGGCTACTCCGGTAGGGCTCACACATTCAACAGCTCTAAGTCAGAGGGGACATGGCTTCTCCAGAGCAATACTACTCAATACTGGATTGGGAAACAATCTCTCCTCTTGGTGTTAGACTGAATGTGACATCTAGGCAAGCTCTGCTTCCAAATCACCATTCTCAGGAGCGCGAAGCAGTGTGTGCGGGCAACAGCTTTCAAGCGTGCTGAGCTTTGCTGACCTCTGTTACTCTGCTAGGTTCTGTCCCCAGACACCTCCTTCTGGTTTTCTTAAAAATCTCTAGGACAGGGCCGGAGATTTAGCTCACTGGTTCCGGCGCCTGCCTTGCAAGTGCAAGGTCTTGAGTTCAATCCCCAGTGACCACATATAAGGCTGGGCGTGGGGACTCACGCCCACCAGCAATCAATACCATATACCACAGTGCCGGGCGTGGTGGCTCACGCCTGTAATCCCAGCACTTGGGAGGCAGAAACAGGAGGATTGCTGAGTTTGGGGCTTGCCTAGGCTACACAGTGAGCTCAGGGCCAGCCTGAACTACAAAGCGAGAACCTGTCTTTAAATAAATAAATAAAAAATCTCTAGGACAGTCAGTCAAGGCAGCATGAGCTGCTATGACAAGTCAAACCATGTGCAGCAGATGTTTATCTTATGTGTATATAATCTTGCAGCATAAGTAGTTCTTTGCCTTGAACTTAGAATACAGACCTCCCATCTGCATGCTGCCCCATGGGGTTTAGTGACATCCAAATCTGAGGACAAATGCTTATTTTTTAGCCACACGCAATATTTTCACTCATGCCCCACCAGCTGGCAAGCACTGTGACCCTGCTCCATGTCAGGATCTCTGAGAAACGCTTTCTCTGACCAGGGCGAGGTTTCCTGCTGATCATCTGCCTGATCTTGCAAGGGGAGCATCTTTTGGGGGGGATAGTGGGATATTTCCACCACAGGCAGAGAACATTCTTCCCATCCCACAGCTAGGGAAACTGAGGCTCAACACAGGAGAGCACATGCACTAGCAACTGGAATATCTGAGTCAGGCAGTGTCTGGGTCCAGACTCTTGCTGAAGTCCAGGGCATAATCAGAACTGTGGGCACCTCCAACAAGGGAAAAATGAACAGTCACAAAACAACTGTGTTGAATTCTTTGAGAAAGTAAAGCCAGTTCTAGTCACAACAGAATCCAGATGCTAAGCAAAATAACCTGAAGTGATGTGAACCCACATTAAAGAATAAAAAGTACACAATAGAACAAGGAGAGTAAGTCAGTTTCTTCCAGCAGAAGAATGGAATCAGATCTCCAGCTCCGGTTCTACGTGGAAGCAGCTTGGAAGCCAGTGTTATAGCCCAACAAGAAAAACGCTAACATGGAAGAATCAGCAGTTCTACACTTGATCTTAGCCAAAAGGCCGAGAAGCGATAAGAATCAGCAATTCTTATTGGACTCAGGAGAAGCAGAGAAGAGAAGGATACTCAAGGCAAACCACTGCTCACAAGACAACACAGACAGGCAAGTCCACAGAGCCATGTGGTACCCGAGCAGAACGGGTTGTGAGGAACAGAACTAGGATGGGAACAGCTGAACTGCAATTGTGAGTTCCTGGAAGCTTAGTGGGGACCAGTGTGAGAGTAAAAGGTTGATGGTGGGGAGAGGCTGCCCTCTCCACATGGCGGTCTTGGAAGTCTGTTGAAGCAGAGACTAGAAGGACACGTGAAACCCAGCCAGGAACTCTACTGGGATGAGTAGGAAAAGCCATTAGAGCAGCAGGAAAAAGCTGGAGAGAGAGAGATGGTGTGGACCCAGAGTGGGACAGTGGGTTATGAGAGTGGAGGAGTTGGCAGGACCCTGTGGACCATGGAAAGGATGCAACTTTTAAAAAAATTTTTTTAAAATTTTTATTGGTACATTGTATAAACACATCATATCACGATCACATTCAATATTGGGAATTTGTACCAGTATATGACACAATAGAGAATCAGCAAACTTTTGGTTTGATGTAAAGTAAACTATGATTTACAGAAAACTATGAGAGCTGTGATGTAGAGAAGAGAATGAGTGAGTCTATGGCCCAGGAGAGCCATGAAAATCCTTCTCCTACCAGAAGTGGGTGGGTAGGCCTCAGAGGAAGGAACTCTACAATTCTTTTTTGGACTTAGGTACGCAGGCCTTTCTGGAGGATTTGATGAGGAAGGGAAGGCAGGCCGCAGTGTGCTTAGGGATGCTTCCAAATGGTAAATGCATTGTGAGCAAGACAGAAGCAGATTCTCTGAAACTAATTATAGGGGAAGTCGCCCTCCAAGGAGCTCCTCCTCTCCCTAATGCACGGCATGAAACAGCATAGAGAGGAATAACATAATCTAGTTAACGTTTGCTCCTGCTATGAAAAATAACATCTCATGCATAGATGAAGTCAGAAGCAAACAATTTCTATTCCTTAGATTTCAGAAAGTCTCTCCTACAAGTTTATAGAGATCATACTATAGAAGAAGGAAAGTGTGACAAGGTGCACCAGGGTTTCTATAATTAATACTTCCAGACCACAGGGTGTCAGAGCTGGAAGCCTCCTTGTCGGTCCCAGGGGCTTCCCAACAGCGCCCAGCTATTTCTCATGCAAACCCTCTGCCTGGGCAGCATCCCGTGTTTCCTCCACAGCATCTGCGTCATGACTGCACTTCCTCCAAGAACACTACCCTAAGAAGACCAGTTGCGTCTTGTCATGGCCCAGCCAACTGCCAGCTCTGATCCTTGTCCATAACTCCTGAGCAAGCAGAAGCATTTGAGTTGATAAATGATTAATGTCCAAAGTAAGTAAGGAATTCACCCACCTCAATAGAAGCAAAACAAAATAAAACAAAACAAGGAAAGAAGCTCATTTAGATGATTACTTAAATAAAACATACAAATGGTCAACAAACACAAGAAAAATGCTCAATCTCATTTCACTAGTCAGGTAAATGCAAATCAGACCAACAATGAGACACTGCCTCTTACTACTAAGATGGTGACTATAAAAAAGCAAAAACATAACAAGTACCATTCATCATATGGGGGAAATTCGTAGGAATGTAAATTGTTAGAACTAATGGAGTAGAACATAGTGTCCATGTTGAGAACAGTATGTAATACTTTAAAAATTAAAAATAGAGCTACTATATGATTCAGTATTCTAATTTCTTGGTATATACTGAAAGGAAATAGAGACAATACCTCATAGACATTATCTATAGAGACAATACCTCATAGATATTATCTATACTCCTGTGTTCATGATAGCCATGACATGGAAATAATCTAAGTATTCACCGACAGATGAATGGATAAACAGTGGTTCAGGCACAGATGTACACATGGACACATGCATACATGTGTCTGTACCTCACAGGAGAATATTACTCTGTTAAAAAGAAATAAAATCCTGCCCCTTATAACAACAAGGGAAAATCTACAGGACATTTTGTTGATGAAATAAACCAGAGACAGATAATTGCGTGTACTATATGATCTCACTTACATGTGGAATCAAAAATGTTGAAGTCATGGAAATAGAGTGAATGGCAGATCTTAGGCTAGTTCCTCGGGAGGGAAGGAGAGATATTGGTCAAGGGGTACAACAACATGAATAATTTCTGAAGAGCTAATGTGCATACAGTACAGTGACTATGTGATTATAGTTGATAACATAGTGTATTAATGAAAACCACAGTGTATCTTTATATTCTTAGCACATACATACACAGAAGATATATATGTAAGAGGATGAACATTAACTAGCTTGATGGTCATTCCACAGTGTATATATATATATATATATATATATATATATATATATATATACACTTTAAATATGTACACAATTGTATATGTCAATGCTTCTTTAATAAAGCTAGAAATAAAAAATTAAATTAGAAAAATGGAACAAAAATTATTCAATAGTTTTATTTTTGTAGTGTTCTCAAACCGTCTCCTATTTATTGTGGATTAAATTAACAAATTCTGTTGTAAAGATAATGGAGAATGACTTAATACAATGCATATGCATTCTGCCAGGTGAACTTGATGTAAAATATAGAGTGTAAATTTTGAAATAAATGTATAATATAATGAGTAAATTATTACATTAAGGACAATTATATACATATACCTTATAAATGTCATGAAACAGCTTTAAATACTCCTAATGGATTATATTGTTAGTGATAAGCAAAGAAGTGGTTAAAATTTTTGTTCAGTTACTAATCCAAAGAGCTATCAGATTATTGCAGTAAAATCTGAGATAGCTAAAATGAATTCTCATCAAAAGGTATTAAAATGTATCCTTATTAGAATGACAGGGTTTTCCAATGCCCTGGCTGGGATGGTAACACACCTGTTTAATTGTACTCCAAGCTCAGTAGAGAAGGGAACCATGCAATGACGCCATCCCCTGATCAGGAATGAGAGGAGGGCATCTATTCTTACCACTACTTCAACAAGGATTGGGGCTTCCCCAGCATAACCACGGAGGCAGTAACGGGATTAAAGGCATCAAGATTAAGAAAGACTAGGCTTGCCTGGGATACACAGCAAGCTCAGGACCAACCTGAGCTACAAAGCGAGACCCTCTAAAAAATAAATAAATAAATAAATAAATAAACAAACAAACAAAAAAAAAGATTGAGAAAGAAGTAAAACTATCTTTACTGGATGACATGTTTCTGTATAAAAAGTATTATTTAGAAAAAAATTGCCTAAAATAATAAATAACTTTAATAAATTACATAGCACAAGATATGCATAAAATAAATGATATTTATGAGCAATGAACAACCTAAAAATAGAATTAGGAAATGATTACATTATCAACAGCACCAAAGATATGTTATATTAGGATTAAAATTTCAAAAGGAAGTATAGGACTTTTCCAGTGAAAGCAGTAGCATATCACTAAGAGAAATTGAAGAACTAAATAAACAAAGATGTTCCTTATTTATGGTGGGAAGATATAACAGCAAAATGACAATTTTCCCCTAATTGCTCTATAAAGGCAGTGCAGTCATTGGCAAACTTTTATAATAGAAATTGACATACCTATCATTAAAGGTACAGGGAAAGAGAAGGGAAACAGCCAAAATTATTTTTGGGGAAAAAAAAGAAAGTTGGAAGACTTAGTTTACCTTACATCAAAACTATTGGAAAACTATAATACATTAATCAAAACAGTGTGATATTTTTGTAAATGAGGCATACAAACTACTAGGAAAGACAAGAGGAAGTAGGAAGTACTAAGTAGGAACACCAGAAATAAAACCTTGTATAGTTGATGAATAGATTCCCATAAAAAGTGCAAAAGCAGTTGGTGAGGAACAGATAGTCTTTTTACCAATAGCAGTAGAGCAATTTTATAATCAAATGGAAAATTAAAAAATATATTATGATCAAAATACATAGTGAATGTTTAAATTTTTAAAAATTGCTCACTTTAGTAAAATACACATTACCATTAATACCTCTTAGAATACTCCTCCCTCAAAACCACTTAGAATGTGATAAAAAAAAATACAGTGAGTACTGCCCTGTGAGACCCACCTGAAAAGGGGGGACTCATAAGAATATCGCTGTATGTCTTCACCTACTACATTGACTAGATATAGCACCATGCAACTTCCAGATTGTCCCCAAACTCATAAAGACCTTTTATAACCTTGAGGCGTTCATCACAGTGTACCTAAAGACGTTCAGAAAACAGGACTTTGAAAAGTAGCAAGAACAGTGAGTTAAGTGTTTGAAGCAAAGGGAAGTATTTTGAGATGGATTAATAGCAATGTGTGTTTTGCTACATTTTATTTTTGAAACTTTATTGGTACATTATATATACACATCATGATTATGCTCAACATTGAGAACTTGTTCCAGGATATGACGTGACTTAATTCTCGTTTTTCCCCTTCCCCTACCCACCCTGCAGCCCCCTGTGCCTGTGTGCACAAGCTCTGTTTCCTTTTTTGACCATCAACATTTTTTCTTTCCCCTCATTACTTACCCCTAAATCCCATTCCCATTGAATATTTACTATTTCACAATGTCTATCATGCATTCTAGAACTCATTTGCATCTTCACTTTCTCATACCAGAGAAAATATGTGATATTTACACGTCTGTGACCTAGTTATTTCACTTATGGGTATGTCCTTAAGGTACATCCCTTTGAGTATAAATGACTCAAAATTATCATTTTTATGACAGAGTAATACTCCATTTAAAAAAAATCGTATCTTCTTTATCCATTCTGGAGTTGATGGGCATTTGGGTTGTTTACAAGATTTAGATATCGTGAACTGAGCTGCTACGAAACATTCACTCTCTTTCCCTCATACCTCATATTCTTATTGCACATCACTCTACAATGAACTAAAACAGATCATAAACTGTACATAACAGATAAAAGTAGAGAAGTTATGGAATAGAAGAGAAATTCTTTACAACCTTGAGTTAAGCAGAGTTCTTAGACACAGAAATAAGGAGATGATCTATAAAACAAAGTGGATAGGGCCGGAGGGTTAGCTCAGTGGTTCCGGCGCCTGCCTCGCAAGCGTAAGGACCTGAGTTCGATCCCCGGTTACCACATATAATGCTG
>PVIC010009088.1:0-46443 GCA_004025085.1 Thryonomys swinderianus | reverse complement strand
GGAAGGAATAAATATGATACAGAAAGAAAATAAAAGAGCATGTATAAGGGGGGAGGAGGGGGGAGTGGGTAGGGATATGGGTAAAAATGAGAATTAACTTGTGGCATATACTGGTACAAATTTCCCAATGTTATATGTGATTTTGAGATGTATATAAATTGTACCAATAAAGAATTCAATTTAAAAAAAAAGAAAAATACACTGGAATAGAAAAAAAAAAGAGAAAAAACATTTAGTTTTGTTTTTCTGCATTCTGACTTGTAACCTAACCACAGGGCAAGAGCATGCAGGTACCTGAGGCCTAACACCAGGGAAATTTCTAAACATGTTGTTCAAGACATAAAATCGTGTCTTTAGCCACATATTTTGCAATGAAATACAGAAGTGTATCATGCCAACAGAGTCACAACTGCCAGGCCTTGGCCTCAGCCCACAATCTCCCTTTTACATGAAGCCCTGTATTAGTGTATGTGGCCAACACACTAATGTTAACTCTAATCCTGACAGTACCCTTCATCCTCACTATAGTTTCGGAAGCCCAGTGCACAGGAATGGTCAGAATGACAGTATCATTTTCATGAATGCTAACCCTAAGCCTAGCCATGAGGCTGAATTTAGCAAATGCCTCCATTCTGGATGAAGAGACCCAACCATACTAGCTCTAAACTTACTCTGAGCTATACTCTTCACCATTCCTTGGCAAACTGATGCTGAATACGCAAGAAAATCCACAGTGAAACAACTCTCGATGTGAATCTGAACCCTATCCAGCCTTTCAATCTTAATCTCTCAACCCCATTCTACCTAGATCGTACGCTCTACATATTCTTCCTCCGAACCAAGAACCTGACAAGTCAACTGCAGGACAAATACACTGGAATCAACAAAACAACACTTTTAGTTATTATTTTCTGGATTCTGACTGGTAGACTAACCAAAGGGCAAGAGGCTGCAGGCACCTGAGTCCTAAAACCCAGGACATTTCCAAACATGTTAATCAAGACATAGAATCATTGCTGTTACCATATATTTTGCAGTGAAATACAGAAGTGAATCACTCCAAAACTGTCACAGCTACCAGGTCTTGACCTCAGCCCACAATCATCGTGACACATGAAGCCCTATATTAGGGTATATGCACAACACACTAATGGTAACTCCAATCCTGACAGTAACCTTCATCCTCACTATATTTTTTGAAGCCCAGTCCTCAGGAATAGTCAAAATGACAGTATTATTCTTGAGAATCCTAACTCTAACGCTAGCCACCAGGCTGAATAGAGCAAATGCCTCAATTTTGGAGGGAGAGGCCCTACACCACTAGCTCTAAACCTACTCTGAGCTATACTCTTCACCACTCTTTGGCAAATTGATGCTGCATATGCAAGAAAAGGCACACTGAAACCACTCTCGATTTGAATCTGAACCCTACCAAGCTTTTCAATCTTAATCTCTTAACCCCATTTTACCTCCATTATATACTCAGCATATTCTTCCTCTGCACAGTGACACTGACAAGACTACTGCATGACAAATACACTGGAATCGCTAAAAAAAACACATTTAATTTTTTTTTCTTTATTCTGACTGGTAGCCTAACCAAAGGGCCAGAGCCTGCAGGTCCATAAGGCCTAACACAAGGGATTTTTCTAAACCTGTGCATCAAGAGATAGAATCGTGGCTGTTACCATATAATTTGCAGTGAAATACAGAAGTGTTTCACTCCATCAGTGTCACAACTCCCAGGCCTTTGCCTCAGCCGACAATCTCACTGATATCATGAAGCCTTATAATAGGGTATATGCAAAATGCTCTAATGCTAACTCCAATGCGGACTGTACCCTTCATCCTCACTATAGTTTTGGAAGCCCAACCTACAGGAATAGTCAAAATGTCAGTATCATTCTCGTAATTTCTAACACCATACCCTAGCCTCCATGAAGAATTTAGCAAATGCCTCCTTTCTAGGGGGAGAGAACAACCCCAGTAGCTCTCAACTTACTCAGAGCTATATTCCTCATCATTCCTGGGCAAACTGATGCTGAATACACAAGAAAATAAATAGTGAAACCACTCTCAATCTGAATATGAACCCTACCCAGCCCTTCAATCTTAATCTCTTAACCCCACTATTCCTAGATCATACACTCTGAATATTCTTCACCCGAACCGTGATGCTGACAAGTCAACTGCATGACAAATACACTAGAATTGACAAAACAACACTTTTAGGTATTTTTTCTGTATTCTGACTAGTAGACTAACCAAAGGGCAAGAACCTGCAGGTACCTGAGGCCTAAAACCCGGGATATTTCCAAACCTGTTGATCAAGACACAGAATCATGGCAGTTACCATATATTTTGCAGTGAAATACAGAAGTGTATCATTCCAAAACTGTCACAGCTCCCAGGTCTTGGCCTCAGCCCACAATCATCTTGACACATGAAGCCCTATATTAGGGTATATGCACAACACACTAATGTTAACTCCAATCCTGACAGTACCCTTTATCACCATTATATTTTTGGAAGCCCAGTCCACAGGAATAGTCAAAATGACAGTATCATTCTCAGGAATCCTAACCCTAACCCGAGCCACCATTCTGAATTTAGCGAATGACTCAATTTTGGAGGGAGAGGCCCAACCCCACTAGCTCGAAACATACTCTGAGCTACACTCTTCACCATTCCTTGGCAAACTGATGCTGAATACACAAGAAAATGCACACTGAAACCACTCTCGATTTGACTCTGAACCCTACCCCGCTTTTCATTCTTAATCTCTTAACCCCACTTTACTTCCATTGTACACTCAGCATATTCTTCCTCTGAACCATGACACTGACAAGAAAACTGCATGATAAATACACTGGAATCGCCTAAAAAACAACATTTATTTTTTTTTCTGGATTCTTACTGGAAGCCTAACCAAAGGGCCAGAGCCTGCAGGTATCTGAGGACTAAAACCGGGGACATTTCTAAATCTTTTGATCAAGAGATAGAATCGTGGCTGTTACCATATATTTTGCAGTGATATACAGAACTGTATCACTCCATCAGTGTCACAACTCCCAGGCCTTGGCCTCAGCCGACAATCTCCCTGACACATGAAGCCCTAAATTAAGGTATATGCACAACGTAGTAATGCTAACACCAATCCTGACAGTACCCTTCATCCTTACTATACTTTGGGAAGCTGAATCCACAAGAATAGTCAAAATGACAGTATCTTTCTGGCAAGTCCTAACCCTAACCCTAGCCACCATGCTGTACTTAGCAAATGCCCCCATTCTGGAGGGAGAGGCACAACCCCACTAGCTCTCAACTTACTCCAATCTATACTCCTCACCATTCCTTGGCCAACTGATGGTGAATATGCAAGAAAATCTACAGTGACACCACTCTTGATATGAATCTGAACCCTACCTCAACTTGCAACCTTACATTCTGAACCTCATTCTAACCCCATCATACACTCTGTGTCCCGGCATGCGGGACAGTCAACAGGAGCTCATACCTGGAAACCAAAGGGAGGAATATGAGGGTGCAAAAGGATGGGGACAAGACAGACTTTCTGATCAAGTCTCATTTATTGCAAGTAGGGCGGTAACATATATGTGGCACAGAGTAAAGGTGGAATTTCACAGAGGGCGATACTCCAGCTGACCGCTGCCTGACCTCAGGCTTTGCTCTATCCTTATCTCACTTTTTCTTTCTAAGAATCTTATCATACCAGCTAGGGGGCTGTTTTACGAGTCTGCTTCCTGTCATCTTGTCTTACTGCTAAAGGGCTGTTTAACAACTCTGCTTGCTGTCTTCCTGGCTCCACACACTCTGCACATTCTTCCTCAAAACTATGCCCATGACAGGACAACTGCATGACAAATAAAGTGGAATCACCAAAACAACTCTTGGACGTGTGCTTTTCTGGATTCGGACTGACAGCCTAACCAACATGTAAGAGCCTGCAGGTATCTCAGGCTTAACGCCAAGGACCTTTCAAAACCTGTTGATCTAGAAATAGAATTGTGGATGTTATATATTTTTCAGTAAAATACAGAAACGTATCACACCAACAGAGTCAAAACCCCCAGTTTTGGCCTCAGTGCACAATCTCCCTGACACATGAAGCCCTATATTAGGGTATATGCACAACGCACTAAAGGTAACTCCAATCCTGACAGTACCCTTCATCAGCAATATAGTTTGGGAAGCCGAACAGACAGGAATAGTCACAATGACA
The DNA here is from genome assembly GCA_004025085.1 of Thryonomys swinderianus. Classification (NCBI taxonomy): domain Eukaryota; kingdom Metazoa; phylum Chordata; class Mammalia; order Rodentia; family Thryonomyidae; genus Thryonomys; species Thryonomys swinderianus. The sequence continues at coordinate 42,200 of PVIC010009088.1, read as the reverse complement.
GTATCATTCTCGGGAATCCTAACCCTAAACCTCAACAGCATGCTGAATTTAGCAAATACCTCCATTCTGGAGGGAGAGGCACAACCACACTAGCTCTAAACTTACTCTGAGCTATACTCCTCACCATTCCTTGGCAAACTAATGCTGAATATGCAAGGACATAAATAGTGAAGCCACTCAGGATCTGAATCTTAATAATACCCAGCCTTTCAAGCTTAATCTCTTAACCCACTCTACGTACATCATACACTCTGCATATTCTTCCTCCGAACCATGACACTGGCAAGACAACTGCATGAGAAATACACTGGAATCGCCAAAACAACACTTTTACTTTTGTTTTTCTGGATTCTGAGTGCTAGCCTAACCAAATGGCAAGATAATGCAGGTACCTGAGGCCTAACACACGGGATACTTCCAAACATGTTGATTGAGACGTAGAATCGTGGCTGGTACCATATATTTAGCTGTGAAATACACAAGTGTATCACTCCAACAGAGTCCCAACTCGCAGGCCTTGGCCTCAGCCCACAATCTCGCTGACATATGAAGCCCTATATTAGGGTATATGCACAACGCACTAATGCTAACTCCAATCCTTACAGTACCCTACATCATCACTATAGTTTAGGAAGCCCAATCCACAGGAATACTCAAAATGACAGTCTCATTCTCATGAATCCTAACCCTAACCATAGCCACCATGCTGAATTTAACAAATGCCTCCATTCTGGAGGGAGAGGCGCAACCCAAGTAGCTCTAAACTTACTGAGTTATACTCCTCACCATTCCTTAGCAAACTGATACTGAATACTCAAGAAAATAGTGAACCCACTGTCAATCTGAATCTGAACACTATACAGCCTTTCAATCTTATCTCTTAACCCCACTCTACCTAGATCATACACTCTGCATATTCTGCCTCTGAACCGTGACAGTGACAAGACAACTGCATGACAATACACTGGAATGGCCAAAACAAGACATTTAGTTTTCTTTTTCAGTATTCTGTCTGGTAACCTAAACAAAGAGCAAGAGCCTGCAGCTCCCTGAGTCCTAACATTCTGGATATTTCCAAAACTGTTGATCAAGACATACAATCGTGGCTGCTACCATATATTTTGCAGTGAAATACCGAAGGGTATCACACCAAAAGAGTCAGAACTCCGAGACCTTAGCCTAAGCCCACAATCTCCTTGACACATGAATCCCTATATTAGGGTATATGCACAACGAACTAATGCTAACTTCAATCCTGACAGTGTCCTTCCACCTCACTATAGTTTGGGAAGCACAATCCACAGGAATAGTCAAAATGACAGTATCATTCTCGTGAATCCTAACCCTAACCCAAGCTACAATGCTGAATTTACCAAATGGCTCCATTTTGGAGGGAGAGGCACAACCCCACTAGCTCTAAAATTACTCTGATCTATACTCTTCACCATTCCTTGGCATAGTGATGCTGAATATGCAAGAAAATGCAGAGTGAAACCACTCTCAATCTGAATCTGAACATTACCCAGCCATTAAATTTTAAACTCTTAACGTCAGTATATCTCCAATATACACTCTGCATATTCTTCCTCCCATCCATGACCCTGACAAGACAACTGCATGACAAATACACTGGAATCACCAAAACAACACTTCGAGTTATGTTTTTCTGGATTCAGACTTGTAGCCTAAACAAAGGCTAGAGCCTGCAGGTACCTGAGGCCTAACACTCAGGACATTTCCAAACCTGTTGATCAAGACATAAATTCGTGGTTGTAACCGTATATTTTGCAGTGAAATACAGAAGTGTATACCTCCAACAGAGTCCCAACTTCCAGACCTTGGCCTCAGCCCACAATCTCACTGACACATGAAGCCCTATATTAGGGTATATGCACAACGCACTAATGCTTATTCCATTCCTGACAGTACCCTTCCTCCTCACTATAGTTTGGAAGCCCCATCCACAGGAATACTCAAAATGACAGTATCATTCTCGCGATTCCTAACAGAAACCCTAGCCACCATGCTGAATTCAGCCAATGCCTCCTCCATTGTGGAGGGAGAGGCACAACCACACTAGCTCTCCACTTACTCTGAGCTATACTCCTCACCATTCCTTGGTAAACTGATGCTGAATACGCAAGAAAATCCACAATGAAACCACTCTCGATCTGAATCTGAACCCAACCCAGCCTTAAAATCATAATCTCTTAACCCCACTCTACCTCCGTTATACACTCTGCATATTCTTCCTCAGAACAGAGACCCTGAAAAGAAAATTACATGAGAAATACACTGGAATCACCACAGAAACACTTTTAGTTTTGTTTTTCTGCATTCTGACGGGTAGCCTAACCAAAGGGCAAGAGCCTGCCGTTACCTGAGGCCTAACACCCGGGACATTACCAAACCTGTTGATCAAGACATAGAATCGTGGCTGTTACCATATATTTTGCAGTGAAATACAGAAGTGTATCACTCCAACAGTCACAACTCCCAGGACTTGGCCTCACCCAACAATCACCCTGACACATGAAGCCCTTTATTAGGGTATATGCACAACGCACTAATGCTAACACCAATCCCGACCGTACATTTTATCCTCACTATAGTATGGGAAGACCAATGCACAGGAATAGTCAAAATGACAGTATCGTTCTCGAGAATCCTAAGCCTAACCCTAGCCACCATCTGAATTGAGCAAATGCCTCCTTTCTAGATGGAGAGGCACAACTCCACTAGCTCTCAACTTACTCCAAGGTATACTCCTCACCATTGCTTGGCAAACTGATGCTGAATACACAGGAAAATATACAGTGAAACAACTCTCGGTCTGAATCTGTACCCTAGCCAGCCTTTCAATCTTAATCTCTTAATCCCACTCTACCTAGATCATACACTCTGCACATTCTTCCTCTGAACCATGACCCTGACAAGACACCTATAGGAAAAATCCACTGGTATTGACAAAACAACAATTTAAGTTTTGTTTTTCTAGATTCTGACTGGTAGCCTAACCAAAGGGCTACAGCATGGAGGTCCTGACGCCTATATCCCTGGACATTTCCAATCCTGTTAATCAAAACATAGAATCTTGGCTGTTTCCATATATTTTGTAGTGAAATACACATGTGTATCACTTCAACCGAGTGAGAACTCTCAGGCCTTGGCCTCAGCCACAATCACCCTGACACATGAAGCCCTATAACAGGCTCTATTCACAATGCATTAATGCTAACTCCAATCCTGACAGTACCCTTCATCCTCACTATACTATGGTAAGCCCAATCCACAGGAATAGGCAAAATGAAAGTATCATTCTCGCCAGTCCTAACCCTAACTGTAGCCACCATACTGAATTTAGCAAATGCCTCCATTCTAGAGGGAGAGGCACAAAAACACTAGCTCTCATCTTACTCTGAACTATACTCCTGACCATTCCTTGGCAAATTGATACAGAATACATAAGAAAATCCACAGTGAAACCACTCTCAATGTGAATCAGAACCCTAACCAGCTTTTCTATCTTCATCTCTTAACCCCACTCTACCTAAATCATACACGATGCATATTGTTTTTCCAATCCATGACCCTGACAAGACAACTGCATGACAAATACATGGGAATCACCAAAACAACATTTTTTGTTTTCTTTTTCTGGATTCGGAATGGTATCCTAACCAAAGGGCAAGAGCCTCAAGGAACCTGAGGCCTAACACCCGGGACATTTCCAAACCTTTTGATCCAGACATAGATTTGTGGCTGTTACCATGTATTTGGTAGTGCAATACAGAAGTGTATCATTCCAACAGAGTCACAACTCGCAGGCATTGGCCTCAGCCCACAATCTCCCTGACACATGAAGCCCTCTATTAGGGTATATGCCCAATGCACTAAGGCTAACTCCCATCCAGACAGAACACTTCTTCATCACTATAATTTGGGAAGAGCAATGCACATTAATAGTCAGAATGATAGTATCATTCTCGCAAAATCCTAACCCTAACCCTAGCCAAGATGCTGAATTTAGCAATTACCTGTATTCTGGAGGGAGAGGCACAATCCCACTAGCTCTTAACTTACTTCGAACAATACTCCTCACCATTCCTTGGCAAACTGATACTGAATACACAAGAAAATCCAGAGAGAAACCACTCTTGATCTGAATCTGAACACTACCAAGCCTTTCAATCTTAATCTCTTAACCCCACTCTAACTCCATTATACACTCTGCATATTCTTCTTCCAAACCATGACCCTGACAATTCCACTGCATGACAAATACACTGGAATCGCCAAAATAAGAATTTTAGTTTTGCTTTTCTGGGTTCAGACTGGTAGCCTAACCAAAGGGCAAGAGCATGCAGCTACCTGAGGCCTAACACTCGGGATATTTCCAAACCTGTCGATCAAGACATAGAATCCTGGCTGTTGCCATATATTTTGAAGTGTGATACAGAACTGTATCACTCCAACAGAGTCACAGCTCCCAGGCCTTGGCCTCAGCCCACAATCACCCTGACACATGAAGCCCTATTTTAGGATATATGCACAAGGCACTAATGCTAACTCCAATCCTAACAGTACCATTAATCCTCACTATAGTTTGGGAAGCCCAATCCACAGGAATAGTCACAATGACAGTATCATTCTCATGAATTCTAAAACTAACCCAAGCCACCATAATGAATTTAGCAAATGCCTAGGTTTTAGAGGGAGAGGCACAACACCACTAGCTTTAAACTTACTCTGAGCTATACTGCTCACAATTCCTTGGCAATCTGATGGTGAATACACAAGAAAATACACTGTGAAACCACCCTCGATCTGAATCTGAACCCTACACATCATTTCAACCTTAATCTCTTAACCCCACTCTACCTCCATTATACACTCTTCATATTTTTCCTCCCAACCATCACCCTTACAAGACAACTGCATGACAAACACCCTGGATTCCCCAAAACAATACCTTTTATTTTGTTTTTTTTTTCTGGATACTGAGTGGTATCCTAACTAAAGACAAGAGCCTGCAGGTACCTGAGCCCTAACACCTGGGACATTACCAAACCTGTCGATCAAGACATAGAATCATGGCTGTTACCATATATTTTGCAGTGAATTACAGAAGTGTATCACTCTAACAGAGTCACAAATCCCAGGAATTGGCCTCAGCTCACAATCTCCCTGACACTTGAAGCCCTATATTAGGGAATATACACACCCCACTCATGCTAACTCCAATCCTGACAGTACTCTTCATCCTCACTATAGATTTGGAATCCCTATCCACAGGAATACTCAGAATGACAGTATCATTCTCGAGAATCCTAACCCTAACCCTAGCCACCATGCTGAATTTAGCAAATGCCTCCATTGTGCAGGGAGATGTAGACCCTGACTAGCTCTCAACTTACTCCGAGCTATACTCCTCACCATACCTAGGCAAACTGGTGCTGAATACATAAAAGCATCCATAGGGAAACCTCTCTCGATCTGATTCTGAACACTACCCAGCCTTTCAATCTTAATCTCCTAACCCTACTCTACCTACATCACACACTCTGCAATTTCTTCCTGCAAACTATGACCCTGACAAGACAACTGCTTGACAAATACACTGAAATAAAAAAATAACAGTTTTCGTTTTGTTTTTCTGGACTCTGACTGGTATCTAACCAAAGGGCAAGTACCTGCATGTACCTGAGGGCTAAAACCGGGACATTTCCAAACCTGTTGATCAAGACATAGAATCGTGGCTGTTGCCATATATTTTGCAGTGAAATATAGATGTGTATCACTCCAACAGTGTCACAACTCCAAGGCCTTGTCTTCATCCCACAATCATTGCGACACATGAAGAACTATTTTAGGGTATATTTACAATGCACTAATGGTAACTCCAATCCTGACAGTACCCTTCAACCCCACTATAGTTTTGGAAGCCCCATCTACAAGAAGATTGAAAATGACAGTATCATTCTCACGAATCCTAACCCTAACGCTAGCCACCATGGTGAATTCAACAAATGACTCCATTCCGTAGGGAGAGTCACAACACCACTAGCTCTCAACTTACATCAAGGTATACTCCTCACCATTCCTTGGCAAACTGATGCGGAATATGCAAGAAAATAGTGAAGCCACTCTTGAATTGAATCTGAACCCCACCCAGCCTTTCAATCTTAAACTCTAAACCGCACTCTACCTAGATCATACACTCTCCATATTCTTCCTCCAAACCATGGCACTGACAAGAGAACTGCATTACAAATGCACTGGAAAAGACAAAACAACACTTGTAGTTTTCTTTTTTTGGATTCTGACTAGCAGCCTAACCAAAGGACAAGAGCCTGCAGGTACCTGAGGACTAACACCGGAAATATTTCTAAACGTGTTGATCAAGACATAGAAACGTGGCTGTTACCATATATTTTGCAGTGAAATACAGAAGTGTATCATTCCAACAGAGTCACAACTCCCAGGTCTTGGCATCAGAACACAATCACCATGACAAATGAAGCCCTATATTAGGATTTGTGCACAACGCACCAATGCCAACTCAAATCCTGACAGTACCCTTCAAACTCACTATAGTTTGGGAAGCCCAATCCACAGAAATAGTCAAAATGACAGTATGATTCTGGAGATTCCTAATCATAACCCTAGCCACCATGCTGAATTTAGCAAATGACTCCATTCTGGAGGGAGGGACAAAACCCCACTAGCTCTCAACTTACTCTGAACTATACTCCTCACCATTCCTTGGCAAACTGATGCTGAATATGGAAGAAAATCCACAGTGAAACCACTCTCGATCTGAATCTGAACCCTAACAAGCCTTTCAATCTTAATCTCTTAACCCCACTCTACCTAGATCATACACTCTGCATATTCTTCCTTCAAACCGCGACCCTGACAAGACAACTGCATGACAAACAAACTGCAATTGACAAAACCTCACTTTTAGATTTGTTTTCCTGGATTCTGACTGGTAGCCTAACCAAAGGGCAATACCCTGCAGTTACCTGAGACCTAAAACCTGGGACATTTCCAAATGTGTTGATCAAGAGATAGAATCATTGCTGTTAGCATATAATTTACAGTGAAATACAGAAGTGTATCACTCCAACAGAGTCACAGCTCCCAGGCCTTTGCCTCAGCCCACAATCTCACTGACAAATGAAGCCCTATATTATGGTATATGCACTACGCACTAATGCTAACACCAATCCTGACTGGACCATTCATCCTCACTAGACTTTGGAAAGCCCAATCCACAGGAATAGTAAAAATGACAGTATAATTATCACGATTCTAAACCTAACCCTAGCCACCAGGCTGAATTTAGCAAATGCCTCCATTCTGGAGGGACTGGCACAAGCCCACTAGCTCTCAACTTACTCCAAGCTACACTCCACACCATACCTTGACAAACTAATGCTGAATACGCAAGAAAATCTACAGAGTAGAAACTCTCAATCTGAATCTGAACACTACCCAGCCTTTCAATCTTAATCTCTTAACCCCACGCTACATAGATTATACAGTCTGCATATTCTTCCTCAGAACCGTGACACTGACAAGACAACTGCATGACAAATACACTTGAATTGACAAAACAACACATTTAGTTTTGTTTTACTGGATTCTGACTGTTATCCTAACCAAATGGTAAGAGCCTGCAGGTACCTAGGGCCTAACACCCATGACATTTTGAAACCTGTTGATCAAGAAATAGCTTCGTGGCTGTTATCATATATTTTGCAGTGAAGTACAGAAGTGTATAACTCAAACAGAGTCAGAACTCTTAGGCTTAAGCCTCAGCCCACAATCTCCCTGGAACATGAAGCCCTATATTAGGGTATATGCAAAACACACTAATGCTAACTCCAATCCTGCCAGTACCCTTCATCCTCACTATAGTTTGGGAAGCCCAATCCACAGGGATATTCACAATGACATTATCATTCTCATGAAACCTAACCCTAACCCTAGCCACCATGATGAATTTAACAAATGCCTCCATTTTGGAGGGAGAGGTGAAATCCCACTAGCTCTCAACTTCGAGCTATACTCCTCAACATTCCTTGGCAAACTGATGTGAATGTGCAAGAAAATGAATCGTGAAACCACTCTCGATCTGAATCTGAAACCTACCCAGCCTTTCAATTTTACTCTCTTAAGCCCATTCTACCTAGATCATACACTCTGCATATTCTTCCTCCAAACCGTGGCCCTGACAAAACAACTGCATGACAAACACACTGGAATCAACAAAACAAAATTTTTAGTTTTGTTTTTCTGCATTCTGACTGGTAGCCTAACCAAAGGGCAATACCCTGCAGATACCTGAGACCTAAAATCTGCGACATTTCCAAACGTGTTGACCAAGATATAGAATCGTGGCTGTTACCATATATTTTGAAGTGAAATACAGAAGTGTATCACTCCAACAGTGTCACAACTCCCAGGCCTTGGCCTCAGCCCACAATCTACCTGACACATGAAGCCTTATATTATTTAATATGCACAATGCTCTAATACAAACTTCAATCCCGACTGTACCCTTCATCCTCACTACAGTTTGGGACGCCCAATCCAGCGGAATACTCAAAATGACAGTATCATTCTCGCAAATCCTAAGCCTAAACCATGCTAAATTTAGCAAATGCCTCCATTCTGGAGGGAGAGGCATAACCCTACTAGGTCTCAACTTACTCCGAACTATACTCCTCAAAATTCTTGGCAAACTCATGGTGAATAGGCAAGAAAATCCACAGTGAAACCACTCTTGATCTGAATCTGAACCCTACCCAGCCTTTCAATCTTAATCTCTTAACCCCACTCTACCTCCATTATACACTCTGCATATTCTTACTCTGAACCGTGACACTGACAAGACAACTACCTAACAAATACACTGAAATCGAAAAATCAACACTTTAATTTTATTTTTCTGGATTCTGACTGGTAGCCTAACCAAAAAGCAAGAGCCTGCAGGTACCTGAGACCTAAAGCCTGAGACATTTCCAAACGTGTTGAACAAGACATAGAATCGTGGCTGTTATGATATATTTTTCCATGAAACAGAGAAGTGTATCACTCCAACAGAGTTACAACACACAGGACTAGGCCTCAGCCCACAATCAACCTAACACATAAAGCCCTATAATAGGGTATATTCACAACACACTAATGCTAACTCCAATCCTGACAGTACCCTTCATCCTCACTATATTTTGTGAAGCCCAATCCACAGGAATAGTCAAAATGACAGTATCACTCAGGCGAATCCTAACCCTAACCCTAGCCACCATGCTGAATTTAGCAAATGCCTCCATTCTGGGGAGAGAGGCATAACCCCACTAGATCTCAATATATTCCGAGCTATACTCCTCACCATTACGTGGCAAACTAATGCTGAAAACGCAAGAAAATCCACAGTGAAACTACTCTTGATCTGAATCAGAACCCTCCCCAACCTTTCAATCTTAATCTCTTATCCCCACTCTACCTCCATTATAAATTCTGCATATTCTTCTTCAGAACTGTGACCCTGACAAGACAGCTGCATGACAAATAACTGGAGTCACCAAAACAACACTTTTAGTTTAGCTTTTCTAGATTCTGAAACATAGCTTAACCAAAGGGCAAGGGCATGCAGGTTCCTGAGTCCTAACACTCAGGACATTTCCAAACCTGTTGATCAAGACTTAGAATCGTAGCTGTTACCATATATTTTGCAGTGAAATACAGAAGTGTATCACTCCAACACAGTAACAACTCCCAGGCCTTGGCCTCAGCCCAAAATCTCCCTGACACATGAAGCCCTATATTGGAGTATATGCACAACACTCTAATGCCAACTCCAATCCTGACAGTACCCTTCATTCTCACTATATTTTGGGAAGCCCAATCCAAAGGAATAGTCAAAATGACAGTATCATTCTTGAGAATCCTAACCCTAACCCTAGGGACCATGCTGAATTTAGCAAATGCCTCCATTCTGGAGGGAGAGTCACAACCCCACTAGCGCTCAACTTACTCTGAGTTACACTCCTCAAAATTCCTTGGCAAACTGATTCTGAGTATGCAAGAAAACCCACAGTGAAACCACTCTCGTTCTGAATCTGAACCCTACCCAGCTTTTCAATCTTAATCTCTTAACCCCACTCTATCTAGATTATACAGTCTGCATATTCTTCCTCAGAACCGTGACACTGACAAGAGAACTGCATGACAAATACCCTGGAATCGCCAAAACAACACTTTTAGTTTTGCTTTTCTGGATTCTGACTGGTAGCCTAACCAAAGGGCAAGAGCCTGCAGTTACCTGAAGCCTAACACTCTGGAAATTTCCAAAACTGTTGATCAAGACATACAATCGTGGCTGTTAACATATATTTTGCGTGAAATACAGAATTATATCACCCCAGCAGAGTCACAGCTCCCAGGCCTTGGCCTCAGTCTACAATCACCCTGACACATGAAGCCCTATATGAAGGTATAGGTACAACACACTAATGGTAACTCCACTCCTGACGGTACCGCTCATCCCCACTATAGTTTTGGAGACACAGTCCACAGGAATAGTCAAAATGACAGTATCATTCTCGCGAATCCTAAGCCTAACCCTAGCCACAATGCTGAATTTAGCAAATGCCTCCATTCTGGAACTGGAGACACAACCCCATTAGCTCTCATCTTAGCCTGAGCTATACTCCTCAAAATTCCTTGGCCAACTGATGGTGAATACACAAGAAAATCCACAGAGAAACCACTCTTGATCTGAATCAAAATTCTACCCAGCCTTTCAATCTTAATCTCTTAACACCACTCTACCTCCATTATACACTCTGCATATTCTTCCTCCAAAACATGACCCTGGCAAAACAACTACCTGACAAATACACTGGAATCAAAAAAACAATGCTTTTAGTTTTGTTTTTCTGGATTCTGACTGGTAGCCTAAACAAAAGGCAAGAGCTAGTAGGTACCTGAGTCCTGATACCCAGGACATTTCCAAACATATTGATAAAGATATAGAATCATGGCTGTTACCATATATTTCACGGGGCAATACAGAAAAGTATCATTACACCAGAGGTGCAACTCACAGGCCTGAGCCTCAGCCCACAGTCACCCTGACACATAAAGCCCTATAATAGAGTATATGCACAACACACTAATGCTAACTCCAATCCTGACAGTACCTTTCATCCTCACTATATTTGGTGAAGTCCAATCCACAGGAACAGTCAAAATAACACTATCATTCTCGCGAATTCTAATCCTATCCATAGCCACCATAAAGAATTTAGCAAATGCCTACATTTTGGAGGGAGAGGCACAACATCACTAGATCTCAACTTATTTCCGAGCTATACTCCTCAGCATTCCTTGGCAAACTGATGCTGAATACGCAAGAAAATCCACCGTGAAACCATTCTCGATCTAAATCTGAACCCCAAGCATACATTTAATCTTAATTTCTTAACCCAAGTCTACCTAGGTCATACACTCTGCATATTCTTCCTCTGAACCATTAACCTGACAAGAAAACTGCATGATAAAAACACTGGAATCACCAAAACAACCCTTTTTTTTTTTTCTTACTGGTAGCCTAAACATAGGTCAAGAGCCTGCAGGTACCTGAGGCCAAAACCCGGGACATTTCCAAATCTGTTAATCAGGACATAGAATCGTGGCTGTTACCATATATTTTGCAGTGAAACAGAAGTGTATCACTCCAACAGAGTCACAACTACCACGCCTTGGCCTCAGCCCACAATCTCCCTGACACATAAAGCCATTTATTAGGATATATGCACAACGAACTAATGCTAATGCCAATTCTGACAATACCCTTCATCCTCACTATAGTTTGAGAAGCCCATTCCACAGAAATAGTCAAAATGACAGTATCTTTCTTGCTAATCCTAACCCTAACCCTAGCCATCATGCTGAATTTAGCAAATGACTCCAATCTGTACGGAGAGGCACAACCCAACTAGATCTCAACTTACTCTCAGTTATACTCCTCACCATTCCTTGGCAAAATGATGCTGAATACGCAAGAAAATCCACAATGACACCACCCTCAATATGAATCTGAATCCTACCTCAACTTTAAACCTTACACACTGAAGACCATTCTACCCCCATCATACACTCTGCATATTTTACTTCTTATCTATGCCCATGACAAGACAATGGCATGAAAAATACACTGGAATCGCCAAAACAACACTTGAAGTTGTGCTTTTCTGGATTCTGACCGACAGCCTAACAAACGGGCAAGAAACTGCAAGTTATGAGTCCTAACACCGAGACATTTCAAAACCTGTGAATCGAGAAATACAATCATGGATGTTTCCATATATTTTGCAGTGTAATACAGAAGCGTATCCACCAACAGAGTCAAAATTCCAAGTTTTTGACCTCAGGCCACAATCTCCCTGACACATTAAGCCATATAGAAGGGTATATGCACAACGCACTAATGCTAAATCCAATCCTGACTGTAACATTCATCCTCACTACAGTTTTGGAAGCACAATCCACAGGAATAGTCAAAAAGACAGTATCAATCTCACGAATCTGAACCCTAACCCTAGCCACCATGCTAAATTTAGCAAATGCCTCCATTCTGGAGGGAGAGGCAAAAGCCCACTAGCTCTCAACTTACTCCGAGGTATACTCCTCACCATTCCTTGGCAATTTGATGCTGAATACGCAAGAAAATAAATAGTGAAACCACTCTTAATCTGAATCTGAACCCTACCCAGCATTTCAATCTTAATCTCTTAACCCCACTCAACCTAGATCATACACTGTGCATATTCTTCCTTGAACCGTGACACTGACAAGACAACTGCATGACAAATACAATGGAATCGACCAAACACCAGTTGGACTTGTGCTTTTCTGGATTCTGACTTACAGCCTAACCAATGGGCAAAAGCCTGCAGGTTTGTGAGGCCTAACACCAAGGGCATTTCAAAACTTGTTGATCTAGAAATAGAATTGTGGATGTTACAATATATTCTTGCAGTGAAATACAGAAGCATATCACTCCAAAAGAGTCACAAATCCCAGTTTTTGGCCTCGGCCCACAATCTCATGGACACATGAAGCCCTATACTAGGGTATATGCACAACCCACTAATGCTAACTCCAATCCTCACTGTACCCTTCATCCTGACTATACTTTGTGAAGCCCAATCCACAGGAATAGTCAAAATGATAGGATCATTCTGGTGAATCCTAAACCTAACCCTAGCCACCATGCTGAATTTAGCAAAACTTCCATTCTGGACAGAGAGGCACAAACTTACTAGCTCTCAAATTACTCCAAGCTAAACTCCTGACCATTCCTTGGCAAACTGGCACTGAATTCGCACATAAATCCACAGTGAAACCATTATCTATCTGAATCTGAACCCTGTATTCTGACTAGTAGACTAACCAAAGGGCAAGAGCCTGCAGGTACCTAAGGGCTAACACAGGGGACATTTCAAAATGTGCTGAACAAGACATAGAATCTTGGCTGTTATGATATATTTTGCAGTGAAATACAGAAATGTAATACTCCAACAGAGTCACAACTCCCAGACCATGGCCTCAGCCCACAATCTCCCAGAGAGATGAAGCCCTATATTAGAGTATATGCACAATGCACTAATGCTAACACCAATCTTGACAGTATCCTTCATCTGACCTGTAGTTTGAGAGGCCAAATAAACAAGAATAGTCAGAATGATAGTATCATTCTCGTGAATCCTAACCCATACCATAGCCACCATACTGAATTTAGCCAATGCCTAAATTTTGAAGGGAGACGCACATCCCCACTACCTTTAAACTTACTCCAAGCTATACTCCTCACCATTCCTTGGCAAACTGAGGATGAATACACAAGAAAATCCACAGTGAAACCACTCTCGATCGGAATCTGAACCCTACTGAGCCTTTCAATCTTAATCTCTTAACCCAACTCTCCCTCCTTTATACACTCTGCATATTCTTCCTCTGAACCATGACACTGCCAAGACAACTGCATGACAAATACACTAGCATTGCCAAAATAACACTTTTAGTTTTCTTTTTCTGGATTCTGACTGGTACCCTACCAAAGGGCAAGAGCCTACAGGTACCTGAGGACTAAAACCTGGGATATTTCCAATCCTGTTGATCAAGACAGAAAATCGTGGCTGTTACCATATATTTTGCAGTGAAATAAAGAAGTGCATCACTCCAACAGAGTCACAACTCCAGGCCTTGGCATCAGCCCACAATCTCCCTGACAAATAAAGACTTATGTTAGGGTATACGCACAATGAACTAGTGCTAACTCCAAACCAGACTGTACCCTTAAACCTCACTATAGTTTGGGAAGCCAAAACCACAGGAATACTCAGAATGACACTATCATTCTCGGGAATCCGAAGCCTAACCTTAGCCAACATACTGAATTTATCAAATGCCCACATTTTGGAGGGAGATGCACAAAACCACTAGCTTTAAACTTACTCTGAGATATACTGCTCACCATTCCTTGGTAAACTGATGCTGAATGCGCCAGAAAATCCACAGTGAAACCACTCTCGATCTGAATCTGAACCCTACCCAGGCTTTCAATCTTAATCTCTTAAACCCACTCTACCACCATCATACACTCTGCATATTCTTCCTCCGAACTGTGACCCTGACAAGACAACTAAATGACAAACACACTGGAATCAACAAAATAACACTTTTAGTTTTATTTATCTGGATTCTGACTTGTAGTCTAACCAAAGGGCAAGAACCTGCAGGAATCTGAGGCCTAAAAAGCTGGGACATTTCCAATCCTGTTGATCAATACATAGAATGGTGGCTGTTAGCATATATTTTGCAGTGCAATAGAGAAGTGTATCATTCCATCAGAGTCAAAACTCCCAGGCCTTGGCCTCAGCCCACAATCTCCATGACACATGAAAACCTACATTATTGTATATGCACAACGCATTAATGCTAACTCCAATCCTGAAAGTACCCTTCATCCTCACTATAGTTTGGGAAGCCCAATCTACAGGAATAGTCAAAATGACAATAACATTCAAATGAATACTAACCCTAACCCTAGCCACCATGCTGAATTTAGCAAATGCCTCCATTTTGGTGGGAGTGTTACAACCCTACTAGCTCTAAACTTACTGCAAGCTAATTGCTCACCATTCCTTGGCAAGCTGATCCTGAATGCTCAAGAAAACCCACAGTTAAACCACTATCTGAATAAGAACCCTACCCATCATTTCAATCTTAACTCTGAACCCCACTCTACCGCCATCATACACTCTGCATTTTCTTCCTCCAAACCATGTTGCTAACAAGACAACTGTATGACAAATACACTGGAAACGAAAAAAAAAACAACACTTTTTATTTTGCTTTTCTGGGATCTGACTGGTAGCCTAACCAAAGGCCAAGAGCCTGCAGCTACCTGAGGCCTAACACATGGGACAATTCCTATCCTATTGATCAAGAGAAAGAATCATGGCTGTTTCCATATATTTTGCAGTGAAATACAGAAATGTATCATTCTAACAGGGGCACCACTCCAAGGCCTTGGCCTCAGCCGACAATCTCCCTGACACATGAAGCCCTATATTAGGGTATATGCACAACGCACTAAAGGTAACTCCAATCCTGACAGTACCCTTCATCAGCAATATAGTTTGGGAAGCCGAACAGACAGGAATAGTCACAATGACAGTATCATTCTCGGGAATCCTAACCCTAAACCTCAACAGCATGCTGAATTTAGCAAATACCTCCATTCTGGAGGGAGAGGCACAACCACACTTGCTCTAAACTTACGCTGAGCTATACTCCTCACCATTCCTTGGCAAACTGATTCTGAACATGCAACAAAATGCACAGTGAAATTACTCTCGATCTGAATCTGAACCCTACCCAGCCTTTCAATCTTAAACTCTTAACCCCAGTCTACCACCAATATACACTGTGCATATTCTTCCTCTGATCCAAGACCATGACAAGACAACTGCATGACAAATACACTGGAATCGCCAAAACAAAATATTTAGTTTTGTTTTTCTGGATTCTGACTTGTAGCCTACCCAAAAGCAAGAGCCTGGAGGCACCTGAGGCATACAATCCGGGATATTTCCAAACCTGTTGATCAAGACATAGAATCGTGCCTGTTTCCTTATATTTTGCAGTGAAATACCGAAGTGTATCACTCCAACATAGTCACAACTCCCAGGCCTTGGCCTCAGCCCACAATCTCCCTGACACATGAAGCCATATATTAGTGTATATGCACAACGCACTAATGCTACCTCTATTCCTGAATATACCCTTCATCATCACTATAGTTTGGGGAGCCCAATCCGGAGGAATAGTCAAACAGACAGTGGCACTCACACTAATCCTCAACCTATCCCTAGCCACCATGCTGAATTTAGCAAATGCCTCCATTTTGGGGGGGGAGTGTTACAACCCCACTAGCTCTAAACTTATTCCAAGCTATACTCCTCACAATTCCTTAGCAAAATGATGCTGAATATGTAAGAAAATCCACAGGGTAAACACTAGTATATGAATCAGAACCCTACCCAGCCTTTAAATCTTAATCTCTTAACCCCACTCGACCTCCATTATACACTCTGCATATTCTGCCTCCACACCGTGACCCTGAGAAGACAACTGCATGACAAAAACACTGGAATCGACAAACAACACATATAGTTTTGTTTTTCTGGATTCTGACTGGTAGCATAACCAAAGGGAAAGAGCCTACAGGTACCTGAGTGCTAACACTCGGGACATTTCCAAACCTGTCCATCAATACATAGAATGTGGCTGTTACCTTATAATTTGCAGTGAAATACAGATGTGTATCAGTTCAACAGAGTGACAACTCCCAAGCCTTGGCCTCAGACCACAATCTGACTGACACATGAAGCCCTACATTAGGGTATATGTACAACGCACTAATGCTAACTCCAATCCTGACTGTACCCTTCATCCTCACTTTAGTTTGGGAAGCCCAATCCACAGGAATACTCAAAATGAGAGTATCATTCGCGTGAAACCTAACCCCAAGCATAGCCACCATGCTGAATTTAGCAAATGCATCCATTCTAGAGGGAGAGGGACAAACCCAATAGCTCTCAACTTACTCCAAGGTATACTCCTGACCATTCCTTGGCAAAAAGATGCTGAATACACAAGAAAATATACACTGAAACAACTCTCGATCTGAATCTGAAAGCTACCCAGCCTTTCAATCTTAAACTCTTAACCCCACTCTACCTAGATCATACACTCTGCACATTCTTCCTCCGAACCATGAACATGACAAGACAATTGCATGACAAATACAATGGAATTGACAAAACAACACTTTAAGATTTGTTTTTCTGATTTCTGACTGGTAGCCTAAACAAAGTGCTAGAGTCTCCAGGTACCTGAGGCCTAAATCCCAGGACATTTCCAAACCTGTTGATCAAGACATAGAATCGTGGCTGTTACTATATATTTTGCAGTAAAATACAGAATTGTATCACTCCAACAGAGTCACATCTCCCAGGCCTTGGCCTCAGACTACAATCTGCCTCACACAAGAAGCCCTGTATTAGGGTATATGCACAACACACTAATGGTAACTCCAATTCTGACATTACCCTTCCTCCTCACTATAGTTAGGGAACCCCAATCTGCAGGAATAGTCAAACTGACAGTATCATTCTCAAGAATCCTAAGACTAACCCTAGCCTCCATGCTGAATTTAGCAAATGCCTCCATTCTAGATAGAGAGGCACAACCCCACTAGCTCTCAACTCACTGTGAGCTACACTCCTCATCATTCCTTGGCAAACAGATGCTGAATACGCAAGAAAATCCACAGTGACACCACTCTCGGTCTGAATCTGAACAATACCCAGGCTTTCAATCTTAATCTCTTAACCCCACTATACCTCCATTATACACTCCGCATATTCTTCCTCCCAACCGTGACACTGACAAGACAACTGTATGACAATTATAATGGAATCGCCAAAATAATCCTTTTAGTTTTTCTTTTCTCCATTCTGACGGGTAGCCTAACCAAAGGGCAAGAGCCTGCAGGTACCTGAGGACTAACACCGGGGATATTTCCAAAAGTGTTGAACAAAACATAGAATCCTGGCTGTTACCACACACTTTGCAGTGAAATACAGAAGTGTATCACTCCAACAGAGTCAAAACTCCCAGACCTTGGCCTCAGCCATAATCTCCCTGACACATGAAGCCCTATATTAATGTATATGCACAATGCACTAATGCTATAGCCAATCCTGACTGTACCCTTCATCCTCACTATAGTTTGGGAAGACCAATCCACAAGAATAGTAAGAATGACAGTATCATTCTTGCAAATCCTAATCCTAACCCTAGCCACCATGCTGAATTTAGCACATGCCTGCATTTTGGAGGGAGAGGAACAACCCAATTAGCTCTAAACTTACTCCGAGCTATACTCCTCACAATTCATTGGCAAACTGATGCGGAATACACAAGAAAATCCATAGTGAAACCACTCTCAATCTGAATCTGAACTCTACCCAGCCTTTCAATCTTAATCTCTTAGCCCCACACTACCTCCATTATACACTGAGCATATGCTTCCTCCGAAACTGGACCCTGACAAATGAACTGCATGACAAACAAACTGGAATCGCCAAAACAACAATTTCAGTTTTGTTTTTCTGGGTTCTGACTAGTAGCCTAACCAAAGGGCAAGAGCCTGCAGGTAGCTGCGTCCTAACCCTCGAGATATGTCCAAACCATTCCATCAAGACATAGAATGTGGCTGTAACCATATATTTGGCACTGAAGTACAGAAGTGTATCATTCCAACAGAGTCACAACAGGCAGGCCATGGCCTCAGCTGACAATCTCCCTGACACATGATGCCCTATATTTGGGTATATGCACAATGCACTAATGCTAACTCAAACACCGAAAGTGCCCTTCCTCCTCACTATAGTTTGGGAAGCCCAGTCCACAGGAATAGTCAAAATGACAGTATCATTCTTGCGAATCCTAACCCTAACCCTAGCCAAGATGCTGTATTTAGCAAATGCCGCCTTTCTGGAGGGAGAGGCACAACCCCACTAGCTCTCAACTTACTCTGAGCTATACTGTGCACCATTCCTTGGCAAACTGAGGATTAATACGCAAGAAAATCCACAGAGAAATTATGTCGATCTGAATCTGAAACCTACCCAGCATTCAATCTTAATCTCTTAACCACACTCTACCTAAATCATACACTCTGCATATTCTTACTCCAAACCGTGATGCTAAGAAGACAACTGCATGACAAATACACTGGAATCACAAAAACAACACTTCTAGCTTTGTTTTTCTGGATTCTGACTAGTAGCCTAACCAAAGGGCAAGAATGTGCTGGTTCCTTAGGCCTAACCCTCAGGACATTTCCAAACCTGTTGATCAAGACGTAGAATCGTGGCTGTTACCATACATTTTTTTAAAATTTTTTTAAATTGAATTCTGTATTGGAACAATTCATATACATCTCAAAATCACATATAACATTGGAAAATTTGTACCAGTATATGCCACAAGTTAATTCTCATTTTTACCCATATCACTACATGCTCCCCACTCCTCCCCCTTTATACATGATTTTATTTTCTTTCTGTATCATATTTATTCCTTCCCCTCATCACATTCCCACACCAAGTTTCCTATAGAAATATGCCACTCTATAAAAGCTGTCCTACTTTCTAGAACTCATTTGCATTTACAGGTGTTCATGCCAAAGAGAAGATCTGGATATTGTCTATCTGTGATCTATACATTTTGCAGTGAAATACAGAAGTGTATCACTCAGAGTCACAACTCCCAGGCCTTGGCCTCAGCCCACAATCTCCTTGACACATGAAGCCCTATATTAGGGTATATGCACAAAGCACTAATGATAACTCCAATCCTGACAGTACCCTTCATCCTCACTATATTTTGGGTAGCCCAATCCAAAGGAATAGTAAAAATGAAAGTACAATTATCACGATTCCTAACCCTAACCCTAGCCACCATGCTGAATTTAGCAAATGCCTCCATTCTGGAGGGAGAGGAAAAATCCCACTAGCTCTCAACGTACTCCGAGCTATACTCCTCACCATTCCTTGGCTAACTGATGCTGAATATGCAAGAAAATCCACAGTGAAACCACTCTCGAT
Source organism: Thryonomys swinderianus (assembly GCA_004025085.1). Taxonomy (NCBI): domain Eukaryota; kingdom Metazoa; phylum Chordata; class Mammalia; order Rodentia; family Thryonomyidae; genus Thryonomys; species Thryonomys swinderianus. The sequence goes on along the minus strand of PVIC010009088.1, from coordinate 21,939 downwards.
CTGAATCTGAACCCTACGCAGCCTTTCAATCTTAATCTCTTAACCCCACTCTACCTAGATCATACACTTTGCATATTCTTCCTTCAAACTGTGACCCTGACAAGACAACTGCAGGACAAACAAACTGGAATTGACAAAATAACACTTTTAGTTTTGTTTTCCTGGATTCTGACTGGTAGCCTAACCAAAGGGCAATAGCCTGCAGTTACCTGGGACGTAAAATCAGGGACATTTCCAAACGTGTTGATCAAGACATAGAATCATTGTTTTTACCATATATTTTGCAGAGAAATACAGAAGTGTATCTTTGCAACAGAGTCACAGCTCCCAGGCCTTTACCTCAGCCCACAATCTACCTGACACATGAAGCCCTACATTATGGTATATGAACTGCTCACTAATGCTAACACCAATCCTGACTGTACCATTCATCCTCACTAGAATTTGGGAAGCACAATACACAGGAATAGTAAAAAGGACAGTATAATTATCAAGATTCCTAACCCTAACCCTAGCCACCATGCTGAATTTAGCAAATTCCTCCATTCTGGAGGGAGAGGCACAACCCCAGTACCTCTCAACTTACTCCGAGCTATACTCCTCACCATACGTAGGCAAACTGATGCTGAATAAGCAAGAAAATCCACAGAGAAAAAACTCTCGTTCTGAATCTGAACACTACCTAGCCTTTCAATCTTAATCTCTTAACCCCACTCTATATAGATCATACATTCTGCATATTCTTCCTCAGAACGGTGACACTGACAAAACAACTGCATGACAAATGTACTGGAATTGACAAAACAACACATTTAGTTTTGTTTTCCTGGATCCTGACTGTTAGCTTAACCAAATGGCAAGAGCCAGCAGGTATCTGAGGCCTAACACCCATGACATTTCCAAACCTGTTGATCAAGACACAGCTTTGTGGCTGTTACCATATATTTTTCAGTGAAATACAGAAGTGTATCACTCCAACAAAGTCACAACACCCAGGCCTTGTCCTCAGCCCACACTCTCCCTAACACATGAACTGCTATATTAGGGTATATGGACTATGCACTAATGCTAACTCCAATCCTGACTGTACCCTTCATGCTCACTATAGTTTGGGAAGCCCAACCCAAAGGAATAGTCAAAATGGCAGTATCATTCTTGCGATTCCTAACCCTAACCCTAGCCACCATGCTGAATTTAGCAAATGCCTCCATTTCGGAGGGAGAGGCGAAATCCCACTAGCCCTCAACTTACTCCGAGCTATACTCCTCAATATTCATTGGCAAACTGATGTGAATATACAAGAAAATGAATCGTGAAACCACTCTATCTGAATCTGAAACCTACCCAGCCTTTCAATTTTAATCTCTTAACCCCACTCTACCTAGATCATACACTCTGCATATCCTTCCTCCGAACCGTGACCCTGACAAAACAACTGCATGACAACTACACTGGAATTGACAAAACAAATCATTTAGTTTTGTTTTTCTGGATTCTGACTGGTAGGCTAACCAAAGGACAATAGCCTGTAGGTACTTGAGACCTAAAATCGGCGACATTTCCAAACGTGTTGACCAAGCCATAGAATCGTGGCTGTTAACATATACTTTGCAGTGAAATACAGAAGTGTATCACTCCAACAGTGTCACAACTCCCAGGCCTTGGCCTCAGCCCACAATCTTCCTGACACATGAAGCCCTATATTATTGAATATGCACAATGCACTAATGCTAACTTTAATCCTGACTGTACCCTTCATTCTCACTACAGCTGGGGAAGCCCAATCCACCAGAATAGTCAAAACAACAGTATCATTCTCACGAATCCTAAGCCTAAGCCTAAGGATCATGCAGAATTTAGCAAATGCCTCCATTCTGGAGGGAGAGGCACAACCCTACTACCTCTCAACTTACTCCAAGCTATACTCCTCACTATTCCTTGGCAAACTGATGCTGAATATGCAAGAAAATAAATAGTGAATCCACTCTCGATCTGAAGCTGAACCCTACCCAGCCTTTCAATTTTAATCTCTTAACCCCACTCTACCTAAATAATGCACTCTGCATATTCTTCCTTTGATCCGTGAACCTGACAAGACAACTGCATGAGAAAAACACTGGAATCGACAAAACCACACTTTTGGTTCTGTTTTCCTGGATTCTGACTCGTAGCTTAACAAAAGGGTAAAAGACTGCAGGTACCTGAGACATAAAATCCATGACATTTAGAAACGTGTTGATCAAGACATAGAATCGTGGCTATTGCCATATATTTTGCAGTGAAATACGGAAGTGTATCACTCCAACAGTGTCACAACTCCCTGGCCTTGGTCTCAGCCCAAAATCTCCCTGACACATGAAGCTCTATATTAGGGTATATGCACAACGCACTAATGCTAACTCTAATCCTGACAGTACCCTTCATATTCACTATAGTTTTGAAAGCACAATCCACAGGAATAGTAACAATGCCAGTATCATTCTCGTGAATCCTAAGCCTAAGCCTAGACAACATGCTGAATTTAGCGAATGCCTCCATTCTTCAGGGAGATGCAAAACCCTACTAGCTCTCAACTTACTCTGAGCTATGCTCCTCACTATTCCTTGGCAATTTGATGCTGAATACGCAAGAAAATAAATAGTGAAACCACTCTTAATCTGAATCTGAACCCTACCCAGCCTTTCAATTTTAATCTCTTAACCCCACTATACCTAAATCATACACTCTGCATATTCATCCTTCCCTCCGTGACCCTGACAAAACAACTGCATGACAAACACACTGGAATCGACAAAACAACACATTTATTTCTTTTTTCCTGGATTCTGACTCATAGCCAAACCAAAGGGCAAGAGCCTGCAGGCACCTGAGACTTAAAATCTGCAACATTTCCAAACGTGTTGATCAAGACATAGAATCGTGGCTGTTAGCAAATATTTTGCAATGAAGTACAGAAGTGTACCACTCAAACAGTGTGACAATTCCCAGGCCTTTTCCTCAGCCCACAATCTCCCTGACACATGAAGCCCTATATTAGGGTATATGCACAATGCACTAATGCTAACTCCAATCCTGACAGTACCCTTCATCCTCACTATAGTTTGGAAAGCTCAATCCACAGGAATAGTCACAATGTCAGTACCATTCTCACAAATCTTAACCATAACCCTAGCCACCATGCTGAATTTAGCAAATGCCTCCAATCTGGAGGGAGAGGCACAACCCCACTAGCTCTCAACTTATTCCGAACTATACTCCTCAAAATTCCTTGTCAAACTGATGGTGAATATGCAAGAAAATCCACAGTGAAACCACTCTTGATCTGAATCTGAACCCTACCCAGCCTTTCAATCTTAATCTCTTAACCCCACACTACCTCCATTATATACTCTGCATATTATTACTCCGAACCGTGACACTGACAAAACAACTGCCTGACAAATAGAGTGCAATTGGAAAAACAACACGTTTAGTTGGTTTATGTGGATTCTCTCTGGTAGCATAACCAAAGGGCAAGAGCCTACCGGTACCGGAGTCCTAACAACAGGGATATTTTGAAATCTTTTAATCAAGTCACAGAATCGTGGTTGTCACCGTATATTTTGTAGGGAAATACAGAAGTGTATCACTCCAACAGCGTCAAAACTCCCATGCCTTGGCCTCAGCCCAGAATCTCCCTGACACATGAAGCGCTATATTAGGATATATGCAAAACACACTAATACTAACTCCAATCCTGACAGTACCCTTCATCCTCACTATAGTTTGGGAAGCCCAATCCACAGGAATTGTCAAAATGACAGTCTCATTTTCGCGAATCCTAACCATAAGGCTAGCCACCATGCTGAATTTAGCAAATGTCTCCATTCTGTGGGAGAGGCACAGCCTCACTAGCTCTCAATTTACTCTGAGCTAGTCTCCTCAGCATTCTATGGCAAACTGAGGCTGAATACACAAGGAAATAAACAGTGGAACCACTCTTGATCTGAATCTGACACCTACCCATCCTTTGAATCTTAATCTCTTAACCCCACTTTACCTAGATCATACAGTCTGCATATTCTTCCTCTGAACCGTGACTCTGACAAGACAACGGCATGAAAAATACACTGAAATAGCCAAAAGAACACTTTTATTTTGCTTTTCTGGATTATGACTGGTAGCCTAATCAAAGGGCAACAGATTGCAGGTATCTGAGGCCTAACACAAAGGACATTTCCAAACACGTTGATCAAGGCACAGAATCGTGGCTGTTACCATATATTTTACAGTGAAATACTGAAGTATATTACTCCAACAGAGTCACAACTCCCAGGCCTTGGCCTCAGCCCACAATCTCCCTGACACATGAAGCCCTATAATAGGGTATATGCACAATGCACTAATGCTAACACCAATTCTGACATTACCATTCATCCTCACTATAGTTTGGGAAGCCCAATCCACAGGAATAGTCAGAATGACAGTATCATTCCCACAAATCCTAACCCTAACCCTAGCCACCATACTGAATTTAGTAAATGTCTATATTTTCCAGGGAGATGCACAACCGCACTAACTCTAAACTTACTCCGAGCTATATTCCTCACCATTCCTTGGCAAACTGATGCTGAATACGCAGGAAAATCCACAGTGAAAATACTCTCTATTTGAATCTGAACCCTACCAGCCTTTCAATCTTAGCCTCTTAACCTCACTCTACCTCCACTGTACACTATGAATATTCTTCCTCCGAACTGTGACCCTGACAAACAACTGCATGACAAATACACTGGAATCACCAAAACAACACTTTTAGTTTTGTTTTTCTGGATTCTGACTGGTAGCCTAACCAAAGGGCAAGAGCCTGCAGTAACTGAGGCCTAACACCCGGGATATTTCCAAACCTGTTGATCAAGACATAGAATCATGTCTTTACTATATATTTTGCAGTGCAATAAAAGTGTATCATTCAAACAGAGTCACAACTCCCAGGCCTTGGCCTAAGCCCACAATGTCCCTAACTGTGTAATCCCTATATTAGTGTATATGCACAATGTACTAATGCTAACTCCAATCATGACAGTAACCTTCATCCTCACTATAGTTTTGTAAGCCCAATCCACAGGAATAGTCAGAATGACACTATCATTCTCACGAGTCCTAACCCTAACCTTAGCCACCATGCTAAATTAAGGAAATGCCTCCATTCTGAGGGAGAGGCACAACCCCACTAGCTCTCGATTTACTCCGAGCTATACTCCTCACCATTAATTGGCCAACTGATGCCAAATACGCAAGAAAATCTACAGTGAAACCACTCTCGATCTGAATCTGTACCCTACCCTGCCTTTCAATCTTAATTTCTTAACCCAACTCTACCTAGATCATACACTCTGCATATTCTTCCTACGAATTGTGATGCTGATAGGAAAACTGCATGACATATACACTGGAATCGACAAAACAACACTTTTAGTTTTGTTTTTCTGGATTCTGACTGGTAGCCTAACCAAAGGGCAAGTGCCTACACATACCTGAGTCCTAACCCCAGGACATTTCCAAACCTTTTGATCAAGAAATAGAATCGTGGCTGTTTCCTTATAATTTGCAGTGGAATACAGAAGTGTATCACTCCAAAAATGACACAACTCCCAGGCCTTGGCCTCAGCCCCCAATCTCCCTGGCACATGAAGCCTTATAATCGGGTATATGCACAATGCACTAATTCTAACAAATAATTTCCGTACCGTTCATCCTCACTATAGTTTGGGAAGTCCAATCCACAGGAATAATCAGAATGAGAGAATCATTACTGCGTATCCTAACCCTAACCCTAGCACCATACTGAACTTAGCAACTGCCTACATTTTGCAGGGAGAGGCACAACCCCCACTAGCTCTCACTTACTCCAAGCTATACTACTCACCATTCCTTGGAAAATGATGCTGAATATGAAAGAAAATCCACACTTTAAACACTCTTCATCTGAATCTGAACCCTACCTCGCCTTTCCATCTTAATCTCTTAACCCCACTCTTCCTCCATTATACTCTCTGCATATTCTTCCTCTGAACCGTGACCTGGACAAGAAAACTGCGTGACAAATACACTGGAATCACCAAAACAACACTTACAGTTTTTTTTTTTAATCTGACTTCTGACTTGTAGCCTAACCAAAGTGCAAGAGCCTGCAAGTACCTATGGCCTAACACCTGGAATATTTTGAAACCTGTTGATCAGGCTACCAGACTTATGGCTCTTACCGTATATTTTGCAGTGAAATACAGAACTGTATGGCTCCAACAGAGTCACAACTCCCAGAGCATGACCTCAGCCCAGAATCTCCCTGACATATGAAGCCCTATATTAGGGTATATGCACAACAAAATAATGTTAACTGCAATCCTGACAGTCCCCTTCATCGTCACTATAGTTTGGGAAGCCCAATCCACAGGAATAGTCAAAATGACAGTATCATTTTCACGATTCCTAAACCTGAGCCTAGCCACCATGCTGTATTTAGCAAATGTCTCCATTCTGAGGGAGAGGCAAAACCCCACTAGCTCTCAACTTACTCTGAGCTATATTCCACAGTGTTCCTTGGCAAACTGATTTTGAATACAAAAGGAAATAAACAGTGAATCCACTCTTGATCTGAATCTGAAACCTACCAATCCTTTGAATCTTAATCTCTTAACCCCACTCTACTTCCATTATACACACTGCATATTCTTCCTCCCAACCATAACGCTGACAAGATAACAGCATGAAAAATACACTGAAATCGCCAAAACACTTTTAGTTTTGCTTTTCTGGATTCTGACTGGTAGCCTAACAAAAGGGCAAGATCCTGCAGGTACCTGAGGCCTAATACCTAGGACATTTCCAAACCTGTTGACCAAGACATAGAATCATGGCTGTTACCATATATTTTGCAGTGAAATACTGAAGTTCATCACTCCAATAGAGTCACAACTCCCAGGCCTTGGCCTCAGCCCACAATCTCCCTGGCACATGAAGCCATATAATAGGGTATATGCACAACGCACTAATGCTAACTCCAATTCTAACCATACCATTCATCCTCACTATATTTTGGGAAGCCTGATGGACAGGAATAGTCAGAATGACAGTATCATTCCTACAAATCCTAACCCTAACCCTAGCCACCGTACAGATTTTAGCAAACGCCTACATTTTGCAGGGAGAGGCACAAACCTACTTGCTCGAAACTTCCTCTGAACTATACTCCTCCCCATTCCTTGGCAATCTGATGCTGAATACGCTACTTAATCCACAGTGAAAACACTCTTGATCTGAATCTGAACCCTACCCAGCCTTTCAATCTTAACCTCACTCTACCTCCATTATACACTCCGCATATTCTTTCTCCGAACCGTGACCCTGACAAGACAACAGCTTAAGAAATACACTGGAATCACCAAAACAACCCTTTTAGTTTAACATATGTGGATTCTGACTGGTAGTCTAATCAAAGGGCAAGGTCCTGCAGGTACCTGAGGCCTAACACCTGGGATATTTCCAAAACAGTTGATCAAGAGAGAGAATTGTGGCTGATACCGTACATTTTGCCATGAAATACAGAGGTGTATCACTCCAACAGAGTCACAGCTCCAGGCCTTGGCCTCAGCCCAGAATCTCCCTGACACATGAAGCCCTATATTAGGGTATATGCAAAACACACTAATGGTAACTTCAATCCTCACAGTACAGATCATCCTCACTATAGTTTGGGAAGCCCAATCCACAGGAACACTCAAATTGACAGTATCATTCTCGTGAATCCGAACCCTAACCCTAGAGAACCATGCTGAATTTAGCAAATGCCTACATTCTGAGGGAGAGGCACAACCCCACTAGCTCTCAACTTACTCCAAGCTATATTCCTCACCATTCCTTGGCAAACTGATGCTTACTACACAAGAAAATAAATAGTGAAACCATTCTCGATCTGAATCTGAACCCTACCCTTCCTTTCAATCTTAATCTCTTAACCCCACTCAACCTATGTCATACACTGTGCATATTCTTCCTCTGAACCGTGACCCTGACAAGACAACTGCATGACAAATACACTGGAATCGCCAAAACAAAACTTTTCATTTTGTTTTTCTGGATTCTGAGTGGTAGCCTAACCAAAGGGAAAGAGCATGAAGGTACCTGAGACCTAACACCCGGCATATTTCCAAACCTCTTGATCAAGACATAGAATTGAGGCTGTTACCATATATTTTGCAGGGAAATAAAGAAGGGTATCATTCCAACAGAGTCACATGCCCCAGACCTTGGCCTCAGCCCATAAACTCCCTGACACATGAAGCCTTATAATAGGGTATATGCACAATGCACTAATGCTAACTCCAATTATGAAATAACCGTCATCCTCACTATAGTTTTGGAAGCCCAATCCACAGGAACAGTCAGAATGACAGTATCATTCCTGTGAATCGTAACCCTAAGTCTAGCCACCATACTTAATTTAGCAAATCCCTACATTTTGCAGGAGAGGCACAACCCCACTAGCTCTCAACTTATTCCGAGCTATACTCCTCACCATTCTTTGGCAAACTGATACTGAATATGCAAAAAATCAACAGTGAAAACACTCTTCATCTGAATCTGATCCCTTCCCTGCCTTTCAAACTTAATCTCTTAACCCCACTCTACCTCCATTATACTCTCTGCATATTCTTCCTCCGAACCATGACCGTGACAAGAAATCTGCATGACAAATACACTGGAATCGAAAAAAAAAATTTTAGTTTTGTTTTTTCTGTATTCTGACTGGTAGCCTAACGAAAGGTCAAGAACCTGCAGGTACATGAGGCCTATCACCCGGGACATATCCAAACGTGTTGATCAAGACAAACAATCATAGCTGGTACCATATATTTTGCAGTGAAATACAGAAATGTATCACTCCAACAGAGTCACACCTCCCAGGCCTTGGCCTCAGCCCACAATCTCCATGACACATGAAGCCCTATATTATGGTGTATGAAAAACGCACTAATGCTAACTCCCATTCTGACAGTACCCTTCATCTTCACTATAGTCTGAGAAGCCCAATGCACAGCAATAGTCAAAATGACAGTATCCTTCTCACGAATCCTAAACCTAACACTAGCCTCCATGCTATATTTAGCCAATGCCTCCATTCTGGAGGGAGAGGCACAACCACAATAGCTCTCCACATACTCTGAATTATACTCCTTACCATTCCTTGGCTAACTGATGCTAAATACGGAAGAAAATCCACAGTGGCACCACTCTCGATCTCAATCTGAACCCTTTTCACCTTTCAACATTACACTCTGAACCCCACTCTGCTGCCATCATACACTCTGCATATTCTTCCACTTAACTATGCCCATGACAAGACAACTGCATGACAAATACATTTGAAGTGCAAAAACAACACTTGGACTTGTACTTTTCTGGATTCTGACTGACAGATAAACCAAGGGGCAAGACCCTGCAGTTATCTGAGGCCTGACACCCGTGACATTTGCAAACCTGTTGATCAAGACATAGAATTGTGGCTGTTACCATATATTTTGCAGTGTGTTACAGAAGCCTATAACTCCAAAAGAGTCATTACTCCCAGGTTTTGGCTCAGCCCACAATCTCCCTGACACATGAAGCCCTATATTAGGGTATGTGCACAATGCACTAATGCTGACTCCAATCCTGTCAGTACCCTTCATCCTCACTATAGTTTGAGAAACCCAATCCTCAGAAATCATCAAAATGACAGTGTCATTCTCACGAATCCTAACCCTAACACGAGCCACCATGCTGATTTTAGCAAATGCCTCCATTCTGGAGGGAGATGCACAAACCCACTATCTCCAAACTTACTCCAAGCTATACTCCTCACCATTCCTTGGCAAACTGATGCTGAATAAGCAAGAAAATAAATAGTGAAACCACTCTCCATCTGAATCTATACCCTAACCAGCCTTTCAATCTTAATCTCTTAACCCCACTCTACCTAGATCATACACTCTGCATATTCTTCTTCTAAACCATGACACTGACAAGACAACTGCATGACAAATACACTGGAATCACCAAAACAGACTTTTTGTTTTGTTTTTCTGTATTCTGACTGGTAGCCTAACCAAACGGCAAGAGACTGCAGGTACCTGAGGGCAACACCCGGGACATTTAAAAACCTGTTGATCAAGACATAGAATTGTGCCTCTTACCATATATTTTGCAGTGATATAAAGAAATGTATCACTCCAACAGAGAAACAACTCCAAGGCCTTGGCCTCAGCCCACTATCACCCTGACACATGAAGCACTGTATTAGGGCATATGCACAAAGTTCTAATGCTACCTCCAATCCTGAAAGTACTGTTCATCCTCACGATTGTTTCAGAAGATCAATCCACAGGAATATTCAAAATGACAGTAGCATTCTCATGAATCGTAACCCTAACCCAAGCCACCATGTTGAATTTAGACAATGCCTCCACTTTGGAGGGAAAGGTACAACCTCACTAGCTCTAAACTTACTCCAAGCTATACTGCTGAACTTTCCTTAGCAAACTGCTGCTGAATACACAAGAAAATCCACAGTGAAACTACTATCTATCTGAATCTGAACCCTACCCAGCCTTTCAATCTCAATCTCAGAATCCCACTCTACCTCCATCATACACTCTACATATTCTTCCTCCAAACCATGACATTGACAAGGCAACTGCAAGACATATACACTGGAATTGCCAAAACAACACTTTGAGTTTTACTTTTCTGGATTCTGGATGGTAGCCTAAAAAAGGCCAAGAGCCAGCAGCTACCTGAGGCCTAACACATGGGACATTTCCAAACTTGTTGATCAAGACATAGAATCATGACTGTTATCATATATTTCTCAATGAAATACAGAAGTGTATCATTAAAACAGAGGCACAACTCCCAGGACTTAGCCTCAGCCCATAATCTCCCTGACACATGAAGCTCTATATTAGGGTATAGGCACAACGCACTAATGCTAACTACAATTCTGACCGTACAGTGCATCCTCGCTATAGTTTGAGAAGCCCATTCCACAGGAATAGTCAAAATGACAGTATCATTCTCGCGAATCCTAATCCTAACCCTAGCCACCATGCAGAATTCAGCAAATGCCTCCATTTTGGAGGGAGAGGCACAACCCCACTAGCTCTCAACATACTCTGAGCTATACTCTTCACCATTCCTTGGCAAACTGATGCTGAATATGCAAGAAACTTCACAATGAAACCACTCTCGATCTGAATCTGAAGCCCACACAGCTTTTCAATCTTAATCTCTGAACCCAACTCTACCTCCGTCATACACTCTGCATATTCTTCCTACAAACCATGATCCTGACAAGAGAACTGAATGGCAAAAACACTGGAATCGCCAAATCAACACTTTTAGTTTTGTATATGTGGATTCTGACTGGTAGCCTAAGCAAAGGGCAAGGGCCTGCAGGTATCTGAGGCCTAACACCCGGGATATTGAGAAACGTGTTGATCAAGACAAAGAATCATGGCTGCTACCATATAATTTGCAGTGAAATACAGAGGTGTAACACTCCAACAGAGTCACAACTCCCAGGCCTTGGCCTCAGCCAACAATCTCCCTGACACATGAAGCCCTATATTAGGGTATATGCAAAACGCACTAATGCTAACTCCAATCCTGACTCTATCCTTCATCTTCACTATAGTTTGGGAAGCCCAATCCACAGAAATACTCAAAATGGCAGTATCATTCTCGCGAATCCTATCCCTAACCCTAGAGAACCATGCTGAATTTAACAAATGCCTACATTCTGAGGGAGAGGCACAACCCCACTTGTTCTCAACTTACTCCGAGCTATACCCCTCACCTTTCCTTCGGAAAGTGATGCTGAATATGCAAGAAAATCCACAGTGAATCCACTCTCTATCTGAATCAGAACTCTACCAAGCCTTTCAATCTTAATCTCTTAAACCCATTCTATCTAAGTAATACACTCTGCATATTCTTACTCTGACCCTTGACCCTGACAAGACAACTGCATGACAAATACAGTGGAATTGACAAAGCAATATTTTCAGTTGTTATTTTTTTTTTCTGGATTCAGACTTGTAGAGTCACCAAATGGCAAGAGCCTGCAGGTACTAAGTCCTAAAACCCGGGACATTTCCAAGCCTGTTGATCAAGACATAGAATCGTGGCTGTTGCCTTATATTTTGCAGGGAAATACAGAAGGATATCAGTCCAACAGACTCACAACTCCCAGGGCTTGGACTCAGCCCTCAATCACCCTGACACATGAAGCCCTATATTAGGGTATATGCACAACGCATTAATGGTAACTCTGATCCTGAGAGTACCTTCATCCTCACTAGTGTTTGGAAAGCCTAATCCACAGGAATACTAACAGTGACAGTATCATTTTCGTGAATCCTTACCCTAACCCGAGCCACCATGCTGAATTTAGCAATTACCTCCATTCAGGAGGGAGAGGCACAACCGCACTAGCTCTAAACTTACTCTGAGCTATACTCCTCACCATTCCTTGGTAAACTGAGGCTGAATGCACAAGAAAATCCAGAGTGAAACCACTCTCGATCTGAATTGAAACCCTAACCAGCCTTTCAATCTTAATCTCTTAACACCACTCTACCTAAATAATACACTCTGCATATTCTTCTTCCGAACCATGATCCTGACAAGACAACTGCACTTCAAAAACAAAGGAATCCAAAAAACAACACTTCGTATTGTTTTACTGGATTCTGACATGTAGCCTAACCAAAGGGCAAGAGCTGGCACATACCTGAGTCTTAAAATCTGGGACATTTCCAAGCCTGTTGATTAAGATATAGAATACTGGCTATTACCATATATTTTGTAGTGAAATACAGAAGTGTGTCACTCTAACATAGTCACAACTCCAAGGCCTTGGCCTCAGACCACAATCTCCCTGAGACATATAGCCTTATACTATGGTATATGCACAACACACTAATGCTAACTCCAATCCTGACAGTACACTTCTTCCTCACTATAGTTTGGGAAGCAAAATCCACTGGAATACTCAAAAGGACAGTATCATTCTCGTGAATCCTATCCCTAACTATAGAAAACCATGCTGAATTTAGCAAATGCATACATTCTGAGGAAGAGGCACAACCCCACTAGCTCTCAACTTACTCCAAGCTATACTCCTCACCATTCCTTGGCAAACTGATGCTCAATACACAAGAATATAAATACTGAAACTACTCTCGATCTGAATCTGAACCCTACCCATCCTTTCAATCTTAATCTCTTAACCCCACTCTACCTAGATCATACACTCTGCATATTGTTCCTCTGAACCATGACCCTGACAAGAAAACTGCAGGACAAATACAGTGGAATCACCAAAAAAACATTTTTGGTGTTTTTTTTTTTCCCCCCTGTATTCTGAGTGGTAGCCTAACCAAAGGGAAAGAGCCTTCAGGTACCTGGGGCCTAACACCAAGCATATTTCCAAACCTGTTGATCAAGAAATAGAATCATGGCTGTTACCATATCTTTTGCTGGGAAATAAAGAAGTGTATCACTCCAACAGAGTCACAACTCCCAGGCCTTGGCCTCAGCCCATAATCTCCCTGACATATGAAGCCTTATAATAGGGTATATGCACAATGCACTAATGCTAACTACCATTCTGACAGTACCATTCATCCTCACTATAATTTTGGAAGTCCAATCCACAGGATCAGTCAGAATGACACTATCATTCCCGTGAATCTTAACCCTAAGCCTAGCCACCATACTTAATTTAGCAAATCCCTACATTTTGCAGGGAGAGGCACAACCAAACGAGCTCTTAGCTTACTCTGAGCTATACTCCTCACCATTCCTTGGCAAACTGATGCTGAATGCACAAGAAAATCCATAGTGAAAACACTCTTCATCTGAATCTGAACCCTACCCAGCCTTTCAATCCTAATCTGTTAAACCCAATCTACCTCCATTATACTCTCTGCATATTCTTCCTCCGAACCGTTACCCTGACAAGAGAAATGCATGACAAATACACTGGAATCACCAAAAAGCACATTTAGTCTTGTTTTTCTGGATTCTGACTGGTAGCCTAACCAAAGGTCAAGAACCTGCAGGCACCTGAGGCCTAACACCCGGGACATTTCAAAACCTGTTGATCAAGACATAGAATCGTGGCTGTTACCATATATTTTGCAGTGAAATGCAAAAGTGTATCACTCCAACAAAGTCACATCTCCCTGAACTTGGCCTCAGCCCACAATCTCCCTGAAACATGAAACCCTATATTAGGGTATATGCGCAACACATTAATGCCAACTCCAATCCTGACTGTACCCATCATCCTCACTATAGTTTGGGAAGCCAAATCCAAAGGAATCGTCAAAATGACAGTACCATTGTTGCGAATCTAATGCTAAGCCTAGACATCAAGCTGAATTTAGAAAATGTCTGCATTCTGAGGGAGAGGCACAACCCCACTAGCTCTCAACTTACTCTGAGCTATACTCCTCACAATTCCTTGGCAGATTGACATTGAATACACAAGGAAATAAACAGTGAAACCACTCTCGATCTGAATCTGAACTCTACCCATCCTTTTAATCTTAATCTCTTAACCCCACTCTACCTAGATCACACACTCTGCGTATTCTTCCTCCAAACCATGATGCCAACAAGACAATGGCATGTCAAATACACTGAAATCACCAAAACCACACTTTCAGTTTTGCTTTTCTGGATTCTGACTGGTAGCCTAATCAAAGGGCATGAGCCTGCAGGTACCTGAGGCTTAATACCGGGACATTTCCAAAGCTATTGATCAACACATAGAATCGTGGCTGTTACCATATATTTTGCAGTGAAATACAGAAGTCTGACACTCCAACAAAGTAATAAGTCCCAGGCCTTGGCCTCAGCCCATAATCTCCCTGACACATGAAGCCCTATAATAGGATATATGCACAACGCAGTAGTGCTAACTCCAATCATGACAGTACCCTTCTTCCTCACTATAGTTTGGGAAGCCCAATGCACAGGAATAGTCAGAATGACAGTATCATTTTCACGAATCCTAACACCAACCCTTGCCACCATGCAGAATTTAGCAAATGCCTCCATTGGGAGGGAGAGGCAAAACCCCACTAGCTATCAAATTACTCCGACCTATACTCCTCACCATTCCTTGGCAAACTGATGCTGAATACACAGAATATCCACAGTGAAACCACTCTCGTTCTGAATCGGAACCCTATTCATCCTTTCAATCTTAATCTCTTAATTCCAGTCTACCTAGATCATTCACTCTGCATATTCTTCCTCCAAACTCTGACCCTGACAAGACAACTGCATGACAAATACACTGGAATCGCCAAAAGAACACTTTAATTTTGTTTTTCTGGATTATGCCTGGTAGCCTAATCAAAGGGCAAGAGTCTGCAGGTACCTGAGTCCTAACACCCAGGACATTTCCAAACATGTTGATCAAGACATAGAATCATGACTGTTAACATATATTTTGCAGTAAAATACAGAAGTGTATCACTCCAACAGAGTCACAACTCCAAGAACTTGGCCTCAACCAACAATCCCCCTGACACATGAAGCCCTTTATTAGGGTGCAGTCACAATGCACTAATCCTATCTCCAATCCTCACAGTACCATTCATCCTCACTATAGTTTGGGAAGCCCAATCCACAGGAATAGTGAAAATGAGAGTATCATTTTCTCAAGTCCTAACCCTAAGCCTAGCCACCATGCTAAATTTAGCAAATGCCTCCATTGTGGAGGGAAAGGCAAAACCCCACTTGCTCTAAACTTACTCCACGCTATACTCCTCATCATTCCTTGGCAAACTGATGCTTAATACACAAGAAAATCCACAGGGAACACACACTCGTTCTTAATCTGAACCCTACACAGCCTTTCAATATTAATCTCTTAACCCCACTCTACCTCCATCATACACTCTGCATATTCTTCCTCCCAACCATGACACTGGCAAGGCAACTGCATAACAAATACTCTGGAATCATCAAAACAAAACTTTTAGTTGTTTTTTTCTAGATTCTGACTGGTAGCCTAAAAAAAGGGCAAGAGCCTGCAGGTACCTGAGGCCTAACACCCGGAACATTTCCAAACCTCTTGATCAAGACATAGAATCGCAGATGTTACCGTATATTTTGCTGTGAAATACAGAAATATATCACTCCAACAGAGTCACAACTCGCAGTCCTTGGCCTCAGCCCAGAATCTCCCCGACACATGAAGCCCTACATTAGGGTATATGCACAACGCACTAATGCTAACCACAATCCTGACAATACCCTTCATCCTCACTATAGTTTGGGAAGCCCAGTCCACAGGAATAGTCAAAACTATAGTAACATTCAAAAGAATCCTAAACCTAACCCTGGCAACCATGCTGAATTTAGCAAATGCCTCCTTTCTGGAAGGAAATGCACAACCCCACTAGCTCTAATTTACCCCGAGCTATACTCCTCACCATTCCTTGGTAAACTGATGCTGAATACGCAAGAAAATAAATAGTGAAACGTATCTCGATCTGAATCTGTACCCTACCCATCCTTTCAATCTTAATCTCTTTACCGCACTCAACCTCGATCATACACTCTGCAAATTGCTCCTTCAAACCATGATGCTAACAACACAAGTGCATGACAAATACACTGGAATCACCAAAACAACACTTTTAATTTTTTTTTTCTGGATTCTGACTGGTAGGCTAACCAAAGGGCAAGAGTCTGCAGGTACCTGAGGCCTAACACCAGGGACATTTCCAAACGTGATGATCAAGACAAAGAATCATGGCTGCCACCATATATTTTGCAGTGAAATACAGAAATGTATCACTCCAACAGAGTCACAACTCCCAGGCCTTGGCCTCAGCCCACAATCTCCATGACACATGAAGCCCTATATTATGGTATAGGAAAAATGCACTAATGCTAACTCCCATTCTGACAGTGCCCTTCATCCTCACTATAGTCTGACAAGCCCAATACACAGGAATAGTTAAAATGATAGTATCATTCTTATGAATCCTAAACCTAACACTAGCCTCCATGCTGTATTTAGCCAATGCCTCCATTCTGGAGGGAGAGGCACAACCACAATAGCTCTCCACATAATCTGAACTATGCTCCTCACCATTCCGTGGCTAACTGATGCTAAATACGGAAGAAAATCCACAGTGACACCACTCTCGATCTCAATCTGAAACCTTTCTCACCTTTCAACATTACACTCTGAACACCACACTCACCATCATACGCTCTGTATATTCTTCCACTTAACTATGCCCATGACAAGACAACTGCATGACAAATCCATTTGAATCGCAAAAACAACACTTGGACTTGTGCTTTTCTGGATTCTGACTGACAAATAAACCAAGGGGCAAGAGCCTGCAAGTATCTGAGGCATAACACCTGGGACATTTCCAAACCTGTTGATCAAGACAAAGAATCGTGGCTGTTACCATACATTTTGCAGTGTGTTACAGAAGCGTATCGCTCCAACAGAGTCACAACTCCCAGTTTATGGCCTCAGCCCACAATCTCCCTGACACATGAAGCCCTATATTAGGGTTTGTGCACAAGGCACTAATGCTGACTCCAATCCTGTCAGTACCATTCATCCTCACTATAATTTGAGAATCCCAATTCACAGAAATCATCCAAATGACAATGTCTTTCTCATGAATCTTAACGCTAACTTGAGACACCATGCTGATTTTAGCAAATGCCTCCATTCTGGAGGGAGACGCAGAAACCCACTATCTCTAAACTTACTCCGAGCTATACTCCTCACCATTCCTTGGCAAACTGATGCTGAATAAGCAAGAAAATAAATAGTGAAACCACTCTTGATCTGAATCTGAACCCTAACCAGCCTTTCAATCTTAATCTCTTAAACCCACTCTACCTGGATCATACACTGCATATTCTTCCTCTGAACCATGACACTGACAAGACAACAGCATGAAAAATACACTGCAATTGCCAAAACAAGACTTTTTGTTTTGTTTTTCTGTATTCTGACTGGTAGCCTAACCAAAAGGCAAGAGCCTGCAGGTACCTGAGGCCAACACCTGGGGCATTGAAAAACCGGTTGATCAAGCCATAGAATAATGCCTGTTACCATATATTTTGCAGTGAAATACAGAAGTGTATCACTAAAACAGAGTCACAAATCCCAGGCCTTGGCCTCAGCCCACATTAATGCTAACACCTGAAGCCCTGTATTAGGGTATATGCACCAAGTTCTAATCTATCTCCAATCTTGAAAGTACCTTTCATCCTCACAATGCTTTCAGAAGATCAATCCACAGGAATATTCAAAACGACAGTAAATTCTCATGAATCCTAACCCTAACCCAAGCCTCCATGCTAAATTTAGACAACGCCTCCATTTTGGAGGAAAGGTACACCCTCACTAACCTAAACTTACTCCAAGCTATACTGCACAACATTCCTTAGCAAACTGATGCTGAATACACAAGAAAATCCACAGTGAAACCACTATCTATCTGAATCTGAACCCTACCCAGCCTTTCAATCTCAATCTCAGAATCCCACTCTATCTCCATCATACACTCTGCATATTCTTCCTCCAAATCATGATGTTGACAAGACAACTGTAAGACATATACACTGGAATCACCAAAACAAGACGTTTAGTTTTGCTTTTCTGGATTCTGAATGGTAGCCTAAAAAAGGCCAAGAACCTGCAGCTACCTGTGGCAAAACACACGGGACATTTCCACACCTATAGAATCGTGGCTGTTACCATATATTTTGCAATGAAATACAGAAGTGTATCATTAAAACAGAGTCACAACTCCCAGGCCTTGGCCTCAGCCCACAATCTCCCTGACACATGAAGCCCTATATTAGAGTATAGGCACAGCACAATAATGATAACTACAATTCTCACCATACCCTTCATCCTGAGTACAGTTTGAGAAGCCCATTCCACAGGAATAGTCAAAATGACAGTATCATTCTCATGGATCCTAATCCTAACCCTAGCCACCATGCTGAATTTAGCAATTGCCTCCATTCTGGAGGGAGAGGCACACCCCCACTAGCTCTCAACTTACTCTGAGCTATACTCTTCACCATTCCTTCACAAACTGATGCAGAATACGCAAGAAAATTCACAGTGAAACCACTCTCGATCTGAATCTGAAGCTGACCCATACTTTCAATCTTAAACTCTGAACCCCACTCTATGGCCATCATACACTCTGCATATTCTTTCTCCAAACCATGACCCTGGCAAGACAACTGCATGACAAATACACATAAATTGCCAAAACAACACTTTTAGTTTTGCTTTTCTGGATTCTGACTGATAGCCTAACCAAAGACCAAGAGCTTGTAGCTCACAGAGGAATAACCAGGGGGACATTTAAAAACCTGTTGATCAAGACATAGAATGGTGTCTGTTACGATATATTTTGCAGTGAAATAAAGAAGTGTATCATTTTCACATAGTCCAAATTCCCAGGCCTTAGAGTCAGCCCATAATGTCCCTGACACATGAAGCCCTATAATAGGGTATGAACACAATGCAGTAATGCTAACTCCATTCCTGACAGTACCATTCATCCTCAGTATAGTTTGGGAAGTCCAATCCACAGGAATAGTCAAAATGACAGTATCATTCTAGCGAATCATAAACCTAATCCTAGCCACCATGGTGAGTTTGGGAAAGGCCCCAAATATGGAGGGAGAGGCACAACCCCACTAGCTCTCAACTTACTCCAAGCTATACTGTTCACCATTCCTTGGCAAACTAATGCTGAATATGCAAGAATATCCACAGTGAATCCACTCTCGATCCGAATCTGAAACCTACCCAGCCTTTCTACTTAATCTCTTAACCCCACTCTACCTTAATTATTCACTCTGGATATTCTTCCTCTGACCCGTGACCCTGACAAGATAACTGCATGACAAATACACTAGAATCGCCAAAACACTTTAAGTTTTGCTTTTCTGGATTCTGACTGTTACCCTAACCAAAGGGTAAGTGCCTGCAGGTACCTGAGGCCTAACACCCAGGACATTTCCAAACTTGTTGATCAAGGCATAGAATCGTGGCTGTTACCATATATTTTGCAGTGAAATAGAGAAGTGTATCACTCCAAAAGAGTCAAAATTCCCATGCCTTGGCCACAGTCCACAATCTCCATGACTCATTAAGCCCTATGTTGTGGGATATGCACAACACACTAATGCTAACTCAAATCCTGACAGTACCCTTCACCCTCACTATAGTTTGGGAAGCCCAATCCAGAGGAATAGTCAAAATGACAGCATCATTCTCATGAATTGTAACCCTAACCCTACCCACCAAGTTGAATTTAGCAAATGCCTCCATTCTGGAGGGAAAAGCATGAACCCACTAGCTCTCAACTTACTCTGAGCTATACTTCTCACCATTCCTTAGCAAATTGATGATGAATACGCAAAAAATAAATAATGAAACCCCTCTGGATCTGAATCTGAACCCTAACCTGCCTTTCAATCTTATTCTCTTAACCCCACTATACCTAGAACATACACTCTGCATATTCTTCCTCCAAACAGTGACACAGACAAGACAACTGCATGACAAATACACTGGAATCCAAAAAAAACAACACTTCTGTTTTGTTTTTCCGGATTCTGACTGGTAGCCTAAAAAAGGGGCAAGAGCCTGCAGGTACCTGAGACCTAACACCCGGGACATTTCCAAACCTCTTGATCAAAACATAGAATTGTGGCTGTTATCATGTATTTTGAAGTGAAATACAGAGTGTATCACTCCAGCAGTGTCACAACTCCCATGCCTTGGCCTTAGCCCACAATCTCCCCGACACATGAAGACCTATATTAGGGTATATGCACAAAGCACCAATGCTAACTCCAATCCTGACAGTACCCTTCATCCTCACTAAAGTATTGGAAGCCCAATCCACAAGAAAAGTCAAAATGACAGTATCATTCTCGTGAATCGTAACCTTAACCCTAGCCACAATGTTGAAATTATCAAATGCCTCCATTCTGGAAGAGAGGCACAACCCCACTACATCTCAGCTTACTCCGAGCTATACTCCTCACAATTCCTTGGCAAACTGATGCTGAATATGCAAGAAAATCCACAGTGAAACCACTCTTGATCTGAATCTGAACCCGACCCAGCCTTTCAATCTTCATCTCTTAATCCCACTGTACCTAGATCATACATTCTGCATATTCTTCCACCGATATGTGACACTGACAAGACAACTTGACAAATACAATGGAATTGACAAAACAATGCTATTAGTTTTGTTTTCCTGGATTCTGACAGGTAGGCTAAACAAAGGGCAAGACCCTGCATGTACATGAGCCCTAACACACGGGACATTTCCAAACTGTTGTTCAAGACATAGAATCGTGGCTGTTACCATACATTTTGCAGTGAAATACAGAAGTGTATCACTCAAACTGAGTCACAATTCAAAGGCATTGGCCTTAGCCCACAATCTCCCTGACACTTGAAGCCCAATATTAGGCTATATGCACCACACACTAATGCTAACTCCAATCTTGACAGTACCCTTCATCCTCACTATAGTTTGGGAAGCTCAATCCACAGGAATAGTCAAAATGACAGTATCATCCTCGTGAATCATAACCCTCACCCTAGCCACCATGCTGATGCCTAGCAAATGCCTCCATTCTGGAGGAGGAGCCACAACCCCACTAGCTCTCAACTTGCTCCAAGCTCTACTCTCCACCATTCCTTGGCAAACTGATGCTAAATACGCAAGAAAATCCACAGTGAAACCACTCTTAATCCGAATGTGAAACCTACCCAGCCTTTCAATCTTAACCTCTTATCCCCACTCTACCTCC